>JARYGA010021745.1:0-107953 GCA_030545235.1 Helianthus tuberosus
GAAAAATGTTTGATCAAAGCAATACTCTCGTTTGATTGTATGCAAAGTTTGTTTTCATCTTAATTCCGCTGCACAACTCTTTCATTTCCATCTTAATTTCAAACGAAAAATACAATCAAAACCAAACACAGATCCAACAATTGGTATCAGAGCTTGGACAGTCAAATTTGATTTAACAATCATTTTGACATAAATAGTTCAGCTCAAAATCGTTGATATCGATAGTTTGTTCAGTTTGTTGAAAAACAGAGTAAGGTTTAATCACCATTAAAGTTGATTAATCAGTGCCTGTAAAACAACCAGGATGACGTCACAATCACAAGATGATAAGAATAACATTGGCTCTCTTTTTAAACCACCTATGCTTAAACGTAATGAATACAACATCTGGGAGAGAAGGATGGGTCATATCCTTGCTCAACAGAACACCGGATGTTGGAGGTCTGTTGATTTTGGTCCCCGTGTTCCTACGGTGCCAAGTGCTAAGGATCCAAAGAAGTTCGTTCCTAAACCATCTGAAAACTATACCGAAATTGATTTTCAAAAGTTCGAACTCGATGCCAAAGCATTTAGCATCATAGCATCTGCATTACCAAATGAGATCTATGTTGGACTGTTACATTGTAACAGTGCCAAAGAGCTATGGGATGCATTAAAGGAACAGTTTGGGGGAACTGAATAAGTCATTGAAAACAATAGGGAAATTCTGAATCAGCAGTATGAAACATTTTGTCACATCAAGGGTGAATCATTGACTCAGCAGTTTGAGCGATTCAGTTGTCTCATTAGTGAACTAAGGCTTGTTAAAGTAACTTTTCCAAATTCAACTCAAAATAGCAGGTTCCTTAGGTCACTACCAGAAAAATGGGACACCATAGCTTTTGTCACTAGAAACTCAGCTGAGTTCAAAGATCTGACCCTGACCCAACTCCATGGTAGACTCCTTACCTATGAAAGGGAGTTAAACTAGAAAAGGAAGTTGCAAGAGTCTGGAAAAGTTGCTGATGATTATTCATTCGGTAGCACAGCTCTTTTAGGTCAGGAAGAATCTGGTAGCAGTGGTAAGGAACAGGGTTATGATCACTTCATTGATATAACTGCTGGTGCAAATTTTAACAACCCTGATCCTCACTCTGCAAACTATGCATTTACTGCAAATGAAAACCAGATGTCAGATAATTTGTGTTTTGAACTCAATGATTTACAACATTTTGATCCCACTGACTTAGAAGAGATGGACATTTTGCATCAGTTGGCTTTGCTTAGTGTAAGAACAAGCAAATTCTACAAAAGAACACGGAGAAAATTCCCAGGGTTACATGGGAATCTAAGGGTTGGGTTGGATAAATCGAAAATCAAGTGTTACAAGTGCAATAGGCTAGGTCATTTAGCTAGGGAATGCAGGAGTCAAACTACTGGTCCTATAATCAGTCATCCTAGCTCAAACCCTAGACCTCAAAATCAAAGCACTGTGCACTATACCCAATATACCCCTGCAACCCATGTTAACACTGCTCACTATGCTGCAACCCCTGTGCCTGTGCATTATGTCCAAACTACTGTTCCACAAATTCAGTACGTGCAAACCCCTGTCCCCTAGGCACAAGTGCAATCTGTTGCACCTCAAACAGCTGCTCCAGCAGTGGTACAACCAGATAAGCAAAGCTTTTTCACTCAAGGCTTTGTTGACTGGAGCAGCATGCCTGATGAGCTTGGTGATGAAAATTTTGCACTCTATGCTTTTGATGAACCTTCTAATGATGAATTTTGTTTGATGGCATTAGAGTCAATACCAGAGGGGATTGAAACTGAAGGTGAACAGCTAAGTGATGAAACAGTGGATGAGGTGACTGAAGCAGTTGTCAATGCAGTTGCTGGTGAACTAATGCTGGGAGAAAGTTCAGGAACCCTGATTGAACCACTGACAGATCCATGGTCCAAAGAGGACAAAGAAGAAGAGGAAGAGAAAAGAGCAGGTGAGAAAGAAGCAAGAGCTGATGATGAAGAGGATCAACAATGTGATTGTGCAATGATGGCTGCTGCCAAGGTATCACCTCAAGTTCTTGAAAAATTGTGTTCAGACAATTGCATTATTGCTTTTGCTAACATCAAAGAGGTAAATGAAAACCTTAGGAACAAAGTCTTATCTGATGAAGTCAAATTTGAAAAGTTGTTAAAAGAACTTAGAAACAAATTGGCTGAAAAAGATAAAGAGATCAGCAGTCTGAAAGAAGAGCATAGCATAACCAAAACTCAACTCCAAACTATGGTAGAAAAATACCAAGTTTGTAAAAAGGAGTTAGAGTCCACCCAGATTACCTGTGAAAAATGGGTGGAGTTATGCAAAGGGTATGAGGTTATGCTTGAAAAACAGATAAAAAGCAATGTGAAATTTGGTGTTGGTTATAGAAAACATGATGATGAAAACACTGCTTTTGAAAAATCTGTTCAAACCACTGATGTAACCACTGAGTTCATCCCACAAACAAGAATGGCCAAGAAGTGAAAATCACTGATAAACTTGGTAACAAAATCACACTTGACAGACCAATGGGATCCTCTACTTTTGAGGAGCTTGAAAATTATCAGTTTAAACCAAAATGGTCTGATGAGTGTGATATTCTTGAAAATTTCAAGCCCATGGACTTTACATCAACTGATGGTGTTAAAGCTCCAAAAGCTAAAGTCATTCCTCTCAAGGATATCCCAACAGAGGTTAAAACCTCTGCTGCAAAGGAGTCTGAAAAGAGAAAGAAGAAAGAAAAGATCAATAACCTATTTTGTGAATTCTGTGAGAAAAGGAATCATCTAACAAAAGACTGTTTCCATTTAAAAGCTTATGATTTAAACAAAACAAGTGTCATTGTTCCAGCTGAAAGCTGCATTGTTTGTGGTAAAACAAACCACAAAACTCAAGCATGTGTGTATCTCAAAAACTTTGATGTGAAAAAGAATGAGTACATTGCTAAAACATCCTTGAGTCCATCAACATCATCTGTCAAATTCACCAAGAACCAACCACTGTTTGTGCCAGTTCAAACAGCTGAACCAAACATCTGTCAAAAGAGATGTTCAGGTTACTGATGCACCCCCTGCCAATCAATTCAGAAAAGGCAGGGAAAAACAGTCTTACCAAAGGATTCCACACGTTTATGAGGCCTACAAAAGGCCCTCTAAACCTAAAGTGAACAGGCATCCTTTTGGGTACCAACAGGTGATTGGTCAAGAACCCCAACAGTGGTTAGCAAGAAACAGTACTAAAACTGTCCAAACCCCTGACCTAACCACTGTCCATCAATGTACATCCATCCCAGACACTGTTGAGACCCCATCCAAAGCCTTATTGGCTTTGGAAACCCTAATGAACTAATCCTTTTACTTCATGTGCAGGGAGCTTCTGCCTGTTTAGATAGCCTTTGGTATGTTGATAGTGGAGGCTCCAGGCACATGACTGGATGTAAAGCCCTACTCAAAGATTTCAAAATTCATGGAGGGGGTGATATATCCTTTGGGAATAACAGTAAAGGGAAAGTTCTGGGGTCTGGTACAGTACAATCTGGAAATGTAAAATTTAAAAATGTCAATCTGATAGACAGTCTGAAATTCAACCTTCTGAGTGTTTCACAAATGAGTGACAAGGGGTATGGGTCATTCTTCACAAAGGAGTGTTGTAGGATTGTTGGACCAGAAATGGTCAAAAAGATTGAAGCAATAATCAAAACTGGTCAAACTAAACTTGTTGCTCAAAGAAGTGGCAATGTTTATGTTGTTGATATGTCTAAAGAGTGTCCCAGAGCTGATGCCTGTCTGTTCTCAGCTGCCTCTAACAAAGAGACAGAACTTTGGCACAGAAGGCTGGGACACACAAATCTTAAGACAATCACTGAAATTTCAAAAAATGGTTTGGTAAGAGGCCTACCACAAAAATTGTTTTCATGTCCTGAACATTGCATTTCCTGTTTAAAAGGAAAACATCATAAAAGTTCTTTTAAGTCCATTGAAGAATCCAAAACAACCCAATGTTTGCAAATGCTACACATGGATTTGTTTGGCCCAGTTCAAGTCATGAGCCTCAAAAAGAAGAGATATTGTCTGGTTATTGTTGATGACTTTTCTAGGTTTACATGGACTTTCTTTTTACACTCAAAAGATGAGACTGCAGGCATTTTGCAAGACTTTGTGACATAGGTTGAAAAGCAATTTGACCTTCCAGTGAAAAGCTTCAGGAGTGACAATGGCACATAATTTAAAAATAAGGAGTTGGATGCCTTCTGTGTGAAGAAAGGGATTGTAAGGCAGTACAGCATCCCTAGAACACCAGAGCAAAATGGGGTAGTTGAAAGAAAGAACAGAACTTTGATTGAGGCTGCCAGAACCATGCTTGCTGATTCAGGTTTGCCATTAACTTTCTGGGCAGAGGCAGTAAACACTGCTTGCTATGTCCAGAACAGAGTTTTAATAAACCCCATGCACAAAAAGACTGCTTATGAAATTCTGTATAAAATCAAACCACTGATCTCATACTTCAAGGTGTTTGGCTGCCCATGCTTTATTTTGAACTTAAAAGATTCCATTTCAAAATTTGCAGCCAAAATTGATTGTGGTTATCATCTGGGATACTCAACCACTGCCAAGGCCTACAAAGTGTTTAATACACGGACCAAGGCAGTGGAGGAGACTTTGAATGTAAAGTTCAATGAACTTTCATCAATGAAAATTCCAGCAAATCCTGCAGATCTGTTTGATCTTGATAAATTCACTTTTGAAAATACTGCTGTCAATACTATCAGTGCAGGTCCATCAGAGGATTCAACACCAGACTATGGGTATGAAATCATTGTCCCTCAAAAGTCTGCCACAATGGGAAAAGCATCAGTTGTTCAAAACAGCTGTCAAAGCACAACCACTGCTACCTCAACAGTTGTTGACCAAAGTAGCCCATCAACCACTGCTTCCACATCAACAAACACTGCTGACAAAAGTCCCCAAACAGTGGATAAAAGTCAGCATGTGTCCTCATCATTACCACCAATTCCACCTCCTTTTGAAGCCACTGCTGGGTCATCAAAGTCACCAGCAGTGGTTAGCTCAGATGATACACATCTGCAGCCTTCACCAACAAATGCCATCATACCATACCAAGGAGATTTAATCTTCTTGAGATCTCATCCACCTGATCAAATCATTGGCAACATAAATGAAGGGGTGCTCACAAGAAGCTAAACCCAAAACATTTGTCTTTTTGCTGGTTTTCTATCACTCCATCAGCCAGTCAAGTACCAAGAGGCACTGAAAGACAACAGCTGGGTAGAAGCCATGCAACAGGAGCTCCAACAGTTTAAAAGACAACAAGTATGGGAGCTTATACCACTGCCAGAAAAGGTTAGTCCCATTGGCACAAAGTGGGTCTTCAAGAACAAAACTGATGAAAGGGGTATTGTTGTCAAGAATAAAGCCAGGCTTGTGGTTCAAGGTTACAGATAGGAAGAGGGGATTGATTATGATGAAACATTCGCCCATGTTGCAAGATTGGAAGCCATTAGACTGTTCCTGGCCTTTGCTGTCAACCACAACATGAAGGTGTTTCAAATGGATATCAAAAGTGCTTTCCTCTATGGTACAATTCAAGAAGAGGTATATGTCTGTCAACCTCCAGGTTTTGAGGATCCATTTTATCCAGATCATGTCTACAGGCTGAACAAAGCCCTGTATGGCTTGAAACAAACACCAAGGGCCTGGTATGAAACTCTTTCCACCTTTCTACTCTCAAATGGTTTCAAAAGAGGTACCATTGATAAAACACTGTTTCTAAAATGGAGAGGAAAGGATTTAATGATTGTCCAAATTTATGTGGATGACATTATTTTTGGAAGCACATGTAACAAAATGTGTGAAGAGTTTAGGGAACTCATGACAGCTGAGTTTGAAATGAGTGCAATGGGTGAGCTGCAATGCTTTCTTGGTCTCCAAGTTCAGCAGATGCAAAATGGAACTTTCATTCATCAAAGCAAATATGCTAAAGAACTTTTAAACAAATTTGATATGAATGATTGTAAACCATGCAGCACACCCATGGCAACAAATAAGCTTGTCATGTCTGATGAAAAGGATGAGCTGATTGACCAAACTCTATATAGAAGCATGATTGGGTCTTTGTTGTACCTAACTGCATCTAGGCCAGACATCATGTTTGCAACATGTGTTTGTGCAAGAAGTCAATCAGCCCCTAGAAAATCCAACCTTATTGCTGTAAAAAGGATATTCAGATACATAAAAAGTGCTCCCACACTTGGTATCTGGTATCCAGCTAATGGGAATATCAAGCTTTCAGAATTTTCAGACAGTGACTTTGCTGGATGTAACACCACAAGGAAGTCCACATCAGGAGGGTGCCAGTTTCTAGGTGATTGCTTAGTTTCATGGCAAAGCAAAAAGCAAGCAGCTGTTTCAACATCCACTGCTGAAGCTGAATTCATTGCTGCTGCAAGCTGTACAGCCCAACTCCTGTGGCTTCAAAATCAGTTGCTGGATTTTGGTATCACTGCCTTAAAGACACCACTCATGTTGGATAGCCAGGCAGCAGAAAATATCATCAAAAATCCAGTTTCCCATTCAACCACCAAACACATCGACATCAGACATCACTTTGTGAGGGATTGCTAGGAAAAAGGTTTGATTTCTCTGCATCATGTCCCAACTAAAGACCAGTTGGCAGATGTGCTCACAAAAGCACTTGATACAGCCACCTTTGAAAGCTTGGTCTCTAGAATTGGGATGCTGAACATGGAATAACAAGCAAAATCTTGTTTTTCTATGAATAAAAGCATCAAAATGTTTTCAGAAAATCAAAAATCCATCCTTAAAAATAGCCAAAAATGAAATTTTCATTAAAATCCTTAAAAGTCTGCCATATCCACTGCTTGTTCAAAAGTCTGCTTTGCTTTAAAGTTTGTCCACTGCTGAAAGTCAACCCCTGTTTCCTCATTTCTCTGATAAACACTGTTGTTCAAAAGCAGTGTCTTATCCACTGATATGCTATCAACTGATAGTGAAAATCATCCACTACTTCCATAACCACTGCCTTCACCAGTAACTTTCATAAAAGTACTGTCCTTCATTTCATCAGGGGTTGTCACGTGGGCAGTACATTTTGGTCAGACCTTTTGTAACCGCTGCCACGTCAGCCTTCACTTTTTCCTCTATAAAACCCCCACTCACCACAAAAACAGGGTTTTACTGTCGATTTGAATTCTCAAAAATTCTCTTCTCAAAACAGTTTTTCCATCTCATTTCTTCAAAAATTTCTTCGATCATCATCCTAAAAATGACAAAATCGAAGCAATCTGCAAAACCCATTTCCAAATCATCGTCGAAAGCGGCCTCTCAAAAGGTCAATTCCACCGAAATTCCACACAAACCATCTCACAATCTTCTGGGTCTTCTCACAAAGCCCGGCACCACAAATGCTTTCGACTCCATCATCAACAAAATGGCAAAATCAAAGTACAAAACTTTGTTAACAGCCGATGCACCAATTTACTTAGCAACCCAACGAGAATTTTGGGAAAACGCTACCCTTGACACACAAGGTGAAACTGTGGTATCCATTAACTCATCTTTAAAGGGTAAAGCTGTTCAAATCATGCCACAATCTATATCAGAAGTCTTTAAACTCGAGGATCAGCAAGGTAAAACTTCTTTCCCTAAAAACGAGTTAAAAATTGACTTCATTGAGAGAGGGTATGCAGACACAATGATGAAGAAAGCTACCTTACAAAAAGGTTTCTTTCCTTCTGCAACAAGGTTTTTATTCCATACCCTCCTACTGTGTGTTTCAAACAAAACCACTTCTTTTAATGAAATACCATTAAAGATTCAAAATCTGGGATATGCTATTCTTCAAGAAGAAAATTTTAATTATTCTCGGGAAATCTTTAATGATTTGGTTAACAATGTTGAAACAAAATCATTCCTACTGTTTCCAAGGTTTTTAAGTTACTATTTTGAAAAGAAATTCAGTAAGGATGATATTGCTGTAATAAACCAAGGTGATTATTTTCAAATAAACAGCTTAACTGCTGAAACTTTTTCAAGAATGTTAACACCTTGCAAAACACAAGCAGAGGTGCCTGAGCAGAATTTAGCAGCTACCACTGCTCCTCAGGTATCTGCTGCTGAGCCCACTACTCAAGGTGACAAAGCAGCAGAACAACTGTTTTGAAACCCACACCTACAATCACCAAAAAGCCAACAAAAAGAAAAACTCAAAAACCCTCCAAACCCATCAAAAAGGCAACTCTGGAGGATGAGATACCAGAGCAACTGCCTGTGACAAAACAAAAGTCACAAGAAACCACTGCTGCTTCTTCCTCACAGCAGTTGGTACAAATATCTCAACCCATAACCACAGCTCCTCCTGCTTCTTCACAAAAAGAACAGGTTGTACAAATTGGGACACCACATCATGATGCTCTGAAATCACTTGATTTCATCGTCCACAACCCAATTCCCGGGGCACATTCTGTTTCCAAACCAAACATCACATCCACAATTCCCCCACCAACTAAACTTATGTTTGATGCAATTGATTTGAACCAGGCATTAACCAGTCCTTCTCAATCACCTATCAATGAGAATATACCTCAACAACTGACTGGGCCTGATGTATCAACCTTTGCTAACCCACCAACAAAACCTGAGGAGGTTACACCCCTTGAGTTACAAGTAACTCTTGGTGGTAATCCAAGTGAAGCAGCCACTACAACTGTTAAACCCACTGGTTTACAGTTGGACAGTGGTTACATTAATAAGACTTCCTTGGAGGCAATTCCTTCTATAGCACCTCTGACATCTACCAGTGGACTTTTCTTGTCCTCTGGCAACATCAAAAGACTGTCAAGTGTTGAAGGGAGAAGACCCCAGTACCAAGAAAAAGGGGCATCAGTGGTTAATGTTTGGAGTAAACTCCCTACCTCAACCACTGATAAAACCACTACTAGTGGGAAATCAGATGATCCCATTCAATTGGGTGATGGTTTAAAGTACCAGAAATTGACGGATCATGTTGCAAACCTTGATAACTCTGTTGCAGAACTCAAAGATATGCTGCAACAGTTGTTACAAGTACAAAAGGTGCAATCCACTGCTGTTCCACCTCAAGCACCTGCTCCACCACAAGCACCTGCTACAAATGAGCTCTAGGATCTATTTCAACCTTTTCTCCATCAACAAGCACAACTGGCAGATCAGCAACATGAAAAACATGTCAAAAAGCTGAGAAACATAATGGAGTCTAGGTACAAGAACACTCAAGCAGACATTAAGGCAATCAAGGCCCATTTATTGGAAACCACTGGCACTGCTCCTCCAACAGTACTTTTCATTGATCAACTCCCAGAAGATAATGCCAAAAAGGGGGAGAAAATTCAGGAGTGGAAAAAGAAGGGAATAGATTATGGTCTTTACATTGAACCAGAAAGGGATGCTATGACCAGAAAAATTCCTATGCCAGATGGTAGTAAAAAGGTTGATGCAACCCAAGAAGCACTTGATGAAGGAGTAGCAAGTGTAAAGAGGGATAGAGTGGCAAAGGATATTTCAAGGTGGAATGAGGATAAAAGAGCTTTCATGGAGCTGTATGCGCAGGGTTGTTCTGGGTCAAAGGATACTAAAAATCCTAAGACAAAAAGGAAACCTAAATCCATCCCATCCAGAATTCCAAAGCATATTCCAAAACCACCATCCAAAAGCCAACAGCATCAAACCTCCACCCAAGCAGCTGTTGTAACTCCTGCTGTATCAACTACTGCTGATACTTCAGAGGTTTCAACATCTGTTATCACTTCAACACACACCACAACCACTGCTTTACCACCACCACCATCACCACCAAAAACAATCTCACCACCACTTTCTCCTGCCAAAAAGCAGAAGACAACAGATGTTACAACATCTGCTGTAATGACAACAGTGGTTGAAACACCAGTTGTTTCAACAGCTGTTAGTCAATCACAAACCACTGCCACTCAATCTATCTCCACTGTTCCACCCAAAACATCATCAGTCCCTCCTCAAACTAAAAGGAGAAGGCTAATCCTCAAAGATGAAGACACATCTTCACCACCAAAATCTTCGTCACTTGTCACAATTCCAAAACCCATACCTCTCTCTTCAGCTCAAATTCTAAAGCCATTACCTCCTGCTGGTGTCTCATTTCCTCTGGAACTCATTGCTGTTAGGGAAGAAATCAAATCCTTTTATTATGAGGATGACCCAGCTAAAAGGAGTTTGCCATCAGTTGAAGGATATCCCAGGCCTAACAATATTGAAGAATATTTGAAACTCAAGGCCAAGCAAGCAGAGAATATCGAAATAAAAAATAAACAAGGGAAATTTGATAGGGAATTTCAGCAAAACTATCAGTTTCTACTCACTCAGGTCAGAGCTATGGAGCAATTTGCCAAAATGTATGTCAGCAAATCTCAGAAAGGGCAGATGAGTCCTTGAGAAAAGACTACATTGAGAACATCATGACCTACAAGAAATACAAGGGGGAGAAACACATGTACAAAAACTGGACCATTCCTGAGCTTGAAAAAGAGGCAGCCAGGATTCAAGAAATGATAAAAAATAAGGTCAAGCAGACTCCTCCTAAAAAATTCAAACAATGTGAAGCTGATAAGATCTTAGAGTTGAAGAGAATGAAAGAGGAGCTGATAGCAGCTGATTATGGGTCAAAGAATTCAGTGACAAAGTGGGGAGAAGATAGGGTCAGGGATACCTACAAAAGGTTAGAAGAACTTAGAAAGAAAGATCCAACAGTTCCACAAAAGCCTGACTATTCCAAAGCAGAGGTCTCAAAAAGACCACCAAAGCAGCAAGTCAAAAGAACCACTGCTCCAGCTGGTGCTGCCATCTACAAAAGAAGGAGTCAAAACTAGTCAGGTGCTGAAACAATTCAAGATCTAAAAGCTGGAAATGCTGTTCTAAAAGAGGGCATTAAATTAATGTTAAAAGAAGATCTTGAATTGGAACAATCTGCAAGTACTACTCAGCCAGTCATGAATAGGCCAGCCTCACCAAATACCTCTGCAAATAAAAATCTCCCAAGAAACCCACCAGGCTCAAAAATACAAAAGTGGGAAACTGACAAACAGACCTACGTATTGACTTTGCTCAGGTCTGGTGGAGAAGTGAAGAAAATATCAAGGGAACAAGCTCTTGGCCTGAGTCTTGAAGATTTGCAGGATCTCCTTGATCTTCCACTTAGCAGGGATGATGATGACACAGATGCCCTAGATTTTGAAGTACAATTTAAAGGTCAGATAAGGGAACTGTTAATGAGGCAATAAAGTTCCACAATAATGAAGAGTTTTGGCATTATCTGTTCCAGGGGGAGATTGTTGGGATTGAACCCTACCAGAGGAACAGATAATTAAAGCCAAAACTGGATCAGAGCAGTGGATCCAGAATAAGCAGATGTTACATACAAGTCTCTCCCCTTGAAAGTGGTTTCAACATCTGCTGACCTCCTATCTACTGATCGTACAAGCTACTGACCGTCAAACTGCTGCTCAAGCGAATACCTGATGAAAGACTAAAGCTCTGTTGTTCAATCTACTGCCTTGAGTCAAGTACTGCTGATCCGGACAAGTACTGCTGGGTTTACAGCAGTGGAGGGATGCAGCAGATGTTTATTCTGTCTTTATGTAATGTAATGTAATGTAATGTAATGTAATGTAATGTAATGTAATGTAATGTAATGTAATGTAATGTAATGTAATAAGCAGTAGTTAGTATAGCAGTGTTTGTATAGATCAGAGGTTAGAGTTTGTTAGGAGGTTAGATGTCACTTTCAAGGTGACGTCAGCTTAGATGCTCAGTGGTTTGCTAGTGCCTATAAATAGAACAGTGCTCTGTACTGTTCTATTAGCTCTTTGCAACACCGTCTTCTTTGCACGAACAAACAGTGAGCTCTGGCTGAGGGGGAGTTTGTATTCAATCATTGCAATTGTAATCGTAATTGAAATAAATTCAATCTTTCGGTTCATTGTGAAAAATGTTTGATCAAAGCAATACTCTCGTTTGATTGTATGCAAAGTTTGTTTCCATATTAATTCCGCTGCACAACTCATTCATTTCCATCTTAATTTCAAACGAAAAATAAAATCAAAACCAAACTCAGATCCAACAGTAAGACATGACTTGTCTCTTACGCGGCCCGCCTGAAACCTATTATTCTTGATTTTCTTGATTTTTATGTAAGGTATGGTTTCAGGGGTCCGAGTTTTCATTTACGGGTATTTTTAGGACAAATTTTGAGAGTCCTTACAGATTCATACAACCAAGTTCATCCCCTTGGGGAGCACCAGTGTTGTTTGTGAAAAAGAAAGATGGTTCAATGCGAATGTGTATCGATCATAGGGAATTGAATAAGGTTACAATTAATAATCGATACCCATTACCTAGGATTGATGATCTTTTCGATCAACTTCAGGGAGCTAGATACTTCTATAATATAGACTTGCGCTTCGGATACCATCAGCTGAAGGTACAGGAAGAAGACATACCTAAAACTGCTTTCAGGACTAGGTATGGACACTACGAGTTTACAGTCATGCCGTTTGGACTAACAAATGCTCCTGCAGCATTTATGGACATGATGAATAGAATTTGTAAACCGTATTTTGATAAATTCGTGATTGTCTTTATCGACGATATACTTATTTATTTCAAAAGCCAGGACGAGCATTGTGAGCACCTGCATGCACTTTTAACTTTATTAAGGAAGGAAAAGCTTTACGCCAAATTCTCGAAGTGTGAATTTTGGCTACAAGAGGTGCAATTTTTAGGACACATGGTAAATCACGAAGGCATTCACATGGATCCCTCCAAGATAGAGGCGATCACAAATTGGAAGGTCCCACAATTAGCAACTGAAGTTAGGAGTTTTCTGGGATTAGCTGGATATTATAGGCTATTCATTAAGGGCTTTTCCAAAATAGTTGTTCCATTAACTAAGCTAACCTGTAAAACTGTTAAGTTTGAATGGGGACCCAAGCAAGAAGAGGCCTTTAGGATTTTAAAGCAAAGATTAACAAACGCCCCAATACTTACCTTACCAGACGGAAAGGAAGATTTTGAAGTCTTCTGTGACGCTTCCAAGCTAGGGTTAGGATGTGTGCTAATGCAATGCAAAAAGCTAATTGTGTATGCATCAAGGCAGTTGAAGAAGCACAAGGAAAATTATACGACCCATGACTTAGAATTTGGAGCAATAATTTTTGCCCTTAAAATTTGGAGACATTATTTGTACGGAAGTAAGTTTACTGTCTATACAGATCATAAGAGTTTAAGATATATATTTGGGCAAAAAGAATTAAACATGAGGCAAAGGAGATGGATGGAGATTTTAAGTGACTACGACTGTGATATTCAATATCACGAAGGGAAGGCGAATGTAGAGCAGATGCCTTAAGTCGTAAGTACCATGAAAAACAAAGACGAGTTCGTGCTCTTAGGTTAAATCTCCAATTAGATTTAATGGAGCAATTGAAGAACGTTTAGGAAACGGCAATCCATGATGATGCTAAAGGAATGAAAGGAAGGATAAAAGAATTAGAGCAAGGGACTGGTGGAATTTGGAAATTCCATAATAAAAGGATTTGGGTACCAAAGCAAGGAAATTTAAGAGATAAGATTCTAGAGGAAGCCCATAAGTCTAGATATACGATGCACCCTGGTAATAACAAGATGTACCAAGATTTAAGAAACAACTTCTGGTGGATAGGAATGAAAAAGGCCATAGCTAGATACGTTTCTAAATGTCTAACTTGTTCGCAAGTTAAGGCAGAACACCAGAAACCCTCAGGTTTACTTCAACAGTTAGAAATGCCTGTATGGAAATGGGAACTAATAACAATGGACTTTGTTACTAAGTTGCCCAAAACAAGGAAAGGTAACGATGCGATCTGGGTAATTGTGGATCGATTAACCAAGTCAGCCCATTTTCTACCCATGAAGGAAACCTTTAGCATGGAGAGATTGGCTAAGTTATACGTAGACGAGGTAGTATCCTTACATGGAGTTCCACTCTCCATTGTGTCAGATAGAGATAGTCATTTCACTTCACACTTCTGGACAAGTTTCCAAGAAGCTATGGGGACACGATTAAATTTAAGTACTGCCTATCATCCCCAAACAGATGGACAAAGTGAAAGGACGATTCAAACCCTAGAAGACATGCTCAGGGCATGTGTAATCGACTTCGGTGGAAATTGGGACGATCACCTACCATTAATAGAATTCTCCTATAACAATAGTTACCACACTAGTATAAATGCTGCCCCATTCGAAGCACTATATGGACGAAAGTGTAGAACTCCAGTATGTTGGGCAGAAATAGGAGAAAGTCAATTATCAGGTCCCGAGATTGTACAGGAAACCACCGATAAGATAACTCAAATCAAGGGAAGACTAAAAACGGCTCGAGATCGCCAGAAGAGTTACGCAGACAATCGACGCAAGCCATTAGAATTCCAAGTTGGAGACAAGGTACTCTTGAAAGTTTCTCCTTGGAAAGGGGTAGTTCGATTCGGTAAGAAAGGAAAGCTAAGTCCAAGGGACATAGGACCATTTGACGTTACCCAACGGATAGGACTATGTTGCCTATCGCTTACAACTACCAGAAGAACTAGCCGGGGTACATGATGTGTTTCATGTATCCAATCTTAAGAAATGTTTATTGGACGAATCCCTGGTAGTACCTCTTCAAGATATAGAGGTAAATGAAAAGTTAAAATTTGTTGAGAAACCACTCCAAATAGAAGACAGAAAGATTAAGTTCCTCAAGCACAAAAGATTGGTGCTGGTCAAAGTAAAGTGGGATTCAAAAAGAGGACCTGAGTACACATGGGAACTGGAATCGGAAATGAAGCGAAAATATCCTTACCTGTTTCTGTAAATCTCAAGGACGAGATTTTAAATAAGGTGGGGAGGATGTAAGGACCTTCAAAAATGTCCCACAATACTCCGTAAGTATAAACCCGGACCCCTAAAACCCTAATCCTTGTGAGAAATCAAGAAAATCTGGATTTGAAGATCTGTCGCGGGCCGCGTAAGACTTAAGGAAAGCTTGCGCGGGGCGCGACAGCCAGTCGAAGCTCCGGATAAGCTTTAAGCCACGTGTCAGACACGTGGCAAACCTACACCGTGACACGGTAGCCCTAGCCGTAGCTAGGGTGGCCCTCGCGGGCCGCTTAGGTGTTCCTTCGAGTTTACGCGGGCCGCGTAAAACTCAAATTTCTGCTATAAAAAGGACGTTGCATGGCCTTGTTTCTGTGTTCGAAAAATCCTTTCAAAACGTCAATCTTCTGCTTAGATATGAGTGTTTAAGTGTCGAAACGCTGCTACGATTACAGGGTAATAACTCGATCACTGCTACGATACAATGTCCGATCGATTGAAACCGATCTGATGGATGTTTAAGTGCTGTCCAAATGCGGGCTATACTTTGTCATTCGTCATGAGGGTTTTGATTTCGTGAGCTTATCGTAAATGTTGTATTAAGTTACTAACCTAGTTTCGTGTGCATTGTTATTTAACTAGGTTACGAGGCTTATTCAGTAGGCGAACCTCTGTCTAACTAAACTTGCAATCTGAGTCATTCTCTTTTTACTAAATTGTTTCCAAAACCCTATTTATTTTCAAATTTATAATTACAGGGATTAAGTCTTTGTAGTCTTCAATTACTGCCGGTATGTGGGGTTTTGTATACATTACTTGATAATCGTCACCATTGGACAACGAGTTAGCCAATGGTGATATGACCATAGTCACAGAACGTGTCGAGTGACAAATACCGTTGGGTAATTGGTTGATATAAACATTGTAATCGCCCTTAATACTGTAATTTATAACAATGTGTCATTTTGTGCAAATTGAATGACTCGCCAGTATTTCCCCACTGATAAAATCTTTTTAAACATATTTCAGGTGATTTATTGTGATCAAGGAAAAGTGCCGCGTAGCACTACAGCTTGAAGGAAGTGGCTCAATAAATAAATAAACATGTTTTTGTAAACAATGAATTTCCCCGTGAAATTCTTTTATTATAAATTATGGGGTTTGTCCCAAAACGTGAAATAAAATAATCGGGTATTTTCAGTTTAAATGATCATGTTTAAATTTCCGCTGCCTAATTAACACCAATACCACGGGTTTCTGTCTCGCGGCCTCTGAACCGGGTAAAACCGGGTCGGGGGTCGTGACACCTTCCCGATCGGCAAACAGGCTCACCGAATGGTGCCCCTTCCACCCTAATAAAAATCGGTAAATTGGAAATAAATAATCTCACCTAACTCAATTTGGCCGATAATAATCCCAAGTCAGTTATTGGCAGATAATAATCCGAACTGGTCAATTTTTTTTTCTAAAATAGTCCGCCATTAAAATAGCTTAACGGAGTTAAGTTTTTTTCCGAATTACAAACCGATGTTTTAGGGCTTTTGATCAGAACGAGGATACGAGTCGATTGATATAAAACTTACCTCGAAATACTGCCCCAACCCACGAAAACGGTGCTTCAATTCGGGTGTTTAAACTTCCAATTAACAGAAATCAAGCCATTTCGAGCACAATTTCGAGGTAAGTTTTACATCAATAAACTCGTATCCTCGTTCTGATAAAAAACCCTAAAACATCGGTTTGTAATTCGGAAAAAAAACTTAACTCCGTTAAGCTATTTTAACGGTGGACTATTCTACAAAAAAAATTGAGTAAATTACGTTTTTGGCCCCTATGGTTATATCAGTTTTACTATATTAGCCCAAAATAAGATTTTTTAACATATGTGCCCTCATGGTTTTTATAACTAACTATTTTGGCCCCTGAGTCTAACTCAATCCCAAACCCTGGTTAATTATTTGTCACAAGCCAGGGTATTTTTGTAATTTCTCCTCCCCTTGATTATCTCCTATAACTCAACTACATTGAACACTCATCCTTTCCATCCTAGGTCACAATCAATGTTCTGATTGCACATATGCGATTAACAGAGACATAACGAGAGAGAAAGAGAAGGAGATCAAAGACATGAAGAGATAAGGGCAGCACAATCATTTCTTCCTCGCACACCTACAACTAGTCGGACGGAGGAGGGTGTTGTTATGGAAGTTGTGACTACCGGCGGCGATGGAGCAATTATCTAGGGTTCGCGACGGTGATGGGAGTTTCATTTGCTTTTGCCAGAACGCTGGGTTAACAAGAATTGCGTGAGTCGGTTTGTTTTTTGGGGAATTTAGTCTTCATATTTAGTCAAATTTGTTAAAATAAAGATTGTTGTTTGTTAATTTTGTGTTACTTTGCTGTATATTTTTTTTTTTTTGTGTAATTTCTGATGGAAATGGATTTTGAATTTCTAATTGAAGAGGATATTAACTGAACATCATTTGTGGACAGTGAAGTGTTGGGATAGAATGTTTTCATCCTAGATAGATGATGTGTTCTTGAGGATGAGGATGATGATGATGATGATGATGATGATAATTATTATTTTAATTTTTATAAAATTAGTAAAAGTAAAGGGGATGAGAAATTACAAAAATACCCTTGCATGTGACAAATAATTAACCAGAGTTTGGAGTTGAGTTAGACTCAGGGGCCAAAATAGTTAGTTATAGAGACCATGAGGGCACATATGTTAAAATATCTTATTTTGGACTAATATAGTAAAAGTGATATAACCACAGGGGTTAAAAACGTAATTTACTCAAAAAAATTGAACAGTTCGGATTATTATTGGCTAATAACTGACTTGGTATTATTATCAGTCAAATTAAGTTAGGTGAAATTATTTATTTTCAATTTGTCATAGAAAAAAGGAAAAAAAAAAAAAAAAAGCGAAACCATAGTTGACTGACTCGCAAAAGAAATTGATTATTACATCTTGACCTTAACAAAAAATCCCAATATTTGTGTCGGTAAAAGGTTCACCCTCCCCCAAACTCCAACAAACAAACCCCCTCCGTCACCTCCGTCAATGGCATCTCCGACCACCGTCCTCTTATTCTCCGTCATCACCGCCATCCTCACCATCTCCGCCACCGCCAGACCTTGCAAAACAATCTTCTTCATCACCTCCTCCTCCTCATCCTATTACCCTACCAACCATCACAACCCTAATTTCGCCCTCCAAAACCCTAACAATCCCCCTCGTTTCACCTTCTTCATCACCGAAATCCACCAATTCCACCGCCCGATCTTCACCGATCGCACTATCAAACCGTCACCAAACGATGTCGTTTCCTCCTCGTTCCTCGACCGTACGGCTGACGTCATGAGCATCGTCGGCGCGTTGCTCTTCGGTGCCGGTTGTGGTGCTCTCACCGCCGCCACGATGTACTTGATCTGGTCTCTCTGCTCCAACAGACGCCTCGATTTCACCTCCGATTCCGATGAAGATGAGTATTCTGACGTTGATGATGACGTCAGCCCTAAGAAGAACGGTTATGTTGCTGTTCCGAGTGGTGCTAAAGATGTTCCGCCTACTGCTGATGAAGTTGATGCAATGAAAGTATGAAACAATGAAGCCTTCGTTTGTGGTAAGTGTTTTGAATTTGCAAACAAAGTGTATGTATGTATTTATCTTCTAAAATACTATAGTTGTTGGTTTGCTGATTCTTACATGATTTGTATTTGAATTTGCTACATTGTTTGTATTTGAATTTGCGATTGCTATGGTCTATGAAAATCAATATTATGTGGTATTGCTATTCTATATATGGTTATATATCTGTTCTGGTTTGGAACGCCTAGGCGCAAGGTGAGTTGAGGCGCGTAGGCGTGCACTTTAGACTGCCAAATGCGAGGAGTTGAAGCGTGTTCGTATGGAAAGTTTTGTGCATATGATGTTGGAAATATAGCTTTTTAGATTGTACGTATAGACTGTTTATATGTTAAACCATAAGTAGTGCTTATTTATGTCTAAATTTTGGATAACTGATGCTGGTAACCTATGAGAATTACTAGAAGATATTATATGAATAACTTGTGCCTTGCATACAGAAAGCGATCCTAGAAGATATTATATGAATAACTTGTGCCTTGCATACAGAAAGCGATCTGTGTTTGCTTCTCTGTTTTAGAACCTACCGCGTCGATAAGGCTTACGTTTGTTTTTTTAAATCAAGGTTCTAAAGGGATGTTGATTGTATGGATCATGAAAATTTTTCATATTAGTGACTAATATTTTCTGGGTATTATTGAAGTTGTGTGATACAGTTAGATTAATGAAGCTAGCAATGTGTTATTGGTGACGAATGGAATCTCTGTATTTGAGTTGCTTCTGTATTTTGCAGATCTGTAATGTGTGTGAATATGCGAGTTGCTCATCTTCTTTCTTGTGCCTTTCATTTTGTCATTAATGCTCTGTTCTAAAGTTGATTTTGCATACTTGCTTTTCACGTTCTTGATCTCGATTTTCTTTCGTCGTACATAGAATATTCTGCTAGTTATGTTGATCGTTTAGGATGTGTTTATAAACAATAGGCGATTTTAATATGATCAATTCAGGATCTGGTTAGTGAGGGTTACATGCCATCAAATTCCTGTTTCTTTTGTGCAGTTGACCGGAATTTAGATAGAAGTGATATTGTTTATACCATTTGTAGTGCACAGTGCACACCCAAATGAGAATGAAATGCATATAAAATCATGATTTGATCATTTATGATGATTTTTTTGTAACAGACAATTTCTTGATATTTGGCCATAAGTTTCTACTTGTTTTAGTCAATAGCAGATCCTTAGTCTTCTTGTAGTTGATCAGGACACACTAGTTTGCTTTTGTATGGTGATGGTTTTAACTTTTTAGCCAATCTTAGTTTAAAAAACATGCCACATTTAGGCGAGAGATGCATCACTCTTGTCAGTGTGAGGCGACATGTGTACACGAGGTGCTTCTCTTACACATAGGCACAACTTCTGCACTTGGAGGTTGTATATATGGCTTTTTAGCTTGTACATGAGGGGATGCTTATACGTTAATTATAGAGAGGTTATTTATATCTAAATTTTGGGTAGGGGTGATAGAAACCTAAGTGTCGGTTTTGATGGTGTGAGGTGACTGTGTACATGAGGCGCTTCCGGTATACATAGGCGCAATTGTGCATCCGGAGGGTGCACATTAGCTTTTTAGGTTGTACATAGAGGTCTTATATATAAAAATGTATAGAGAAGTTATTTATATCTATGATTTGGGTACGTGATGATAGAAGCGGGCCTATTATAAATATAAAAAGTATTCAGAAGGCCGGTTTATACTAAATGGGGTTAAAGGCTTTCGGGTCGCCAACAATATCGTATATTGTAACGCCATGATTTTAATTATACAAATTAAAACTTTATTAAGAATGTTGTGGAATTAGGTCCCAAATTTGTCATAAAAACTTTTAATATTACAAGGTAAACATCACATACATAATTTACATTAGCTAGCCGCATTATATAAATTTATACAAAAGATGGAGTCTAATATAATAAATCAAACCCCTAATGTTTGATGTTGGTAGTAGGTTAATTACATTGGTTTTCACGAAAAAATATTTTTGTCTAACCCGAGACTTGAATGTAATCAGAATCACCAAGGAGTTTTACCTGAAAAGATCATATGTGAAAGCTCAAGTTTCACAAAAGAACTTACAAAAATCCAAGTCCCGACTAGGGTACGCCCATAGTTGTTAATGGCGAATTGCGACAAATAGCGAGAAATAGCGGGAGGCTATTTTATAAATAGCGATACACTAGAATTGTTTTTATTTTTATTTTATATGTATATTATCAAAATATTCTGGTATATATGCTATTTAACATGAACCTAAAATCCAGCTATTTTATAGCTATATTTAATTGCTATTTATATTTAAAAAAACCAAAAAAAAAAATATAAAGTGTCGCTATTCTCGCTATCCATCGCTACAACCCGAATAGTGACACCAGACCTATACGCTATGTAGCGCGCTATAGCAATCGCTATTGCTATTGACAACTATGGGTACGCCGACCCTCACGCACCCTATGCTAACCATTAGTTTGTTTTTCAAAATAGTATAGAAGATGTAGAGCAAGGGTCTGTAACCGAATGTAAGGTACACCCAGTGGCGTACCCTTAGCCCAACTTGCACAATTTGAGCATCTAACTTGCCTAAATCTTTCTAACTCGTTAATGTTATTTCCCTGTTCGTTTAGCAGCTATATTCGTTTAAAACATAAGAATTGAACTTTCTAGGTTCCTAGACCTCGTTTTTATTCCATGAAGCTTAAAACCTCATAATGCCACTGTTTAATTCGATGAGACTCGAAGTCTCATAATAATGAAATCTCTTCCGAAGCTTGAAGCCTCATTTATATCCTTCGAAACTTAAAACCCTGTGTCAATATTTTTACTCTTTTTAGGACCAAGTATATTACAAATGTAACGAACCCAGTTTCATTAATAACTGAAAGATATGAGTACTTACATTTGTTGGAAGGTGTTCCCATTTGTAGCTCTTTTATTGTTGACCCATTGACCTACAATGGTTAGATGATGAAGATTATAAACAAGACAGACACAAAAGATGCAACGATTGGTAATCGAGCTTCAGTTTGGATTTGTGAGAATTTTTCTCTTTCTTGGCATCCTCCTCTTGTCAGTCCTATGAACACTCACACAAAACACACCAAACTGATTTTATTTCTCTTATTTAGCATATAAGATGTTGAGTAGGTCTTAAAAATCCAGTCACAAATAGCCCTTATAATTTGGGTCTATAGGAAAAATAAGATGACCGGTTTTGTGTTTTTCGACATGTCGCATGTTGTATGAGAACACAATGAAAGTATCGTTTCCGACGACTGTATGTTGTGTAGACTTGATGACTAGGGTTCTCGTTTACAAAATTACAAGGTAACGCCTAGGTATTAGTACGGTAGAATGTTTCTTCTAGGGTATAAGAGCAACTTGGCTATGATAGCAGCAAGCTGAATAATAAAATGTGTGTTGTGTGTGTATATATATATAATGTGTATGCTAGGGTTGAAGATTGTTTTTCTATTTCAGTTGCAATTTGTAATTGAGTTTCTTAACTTCTCTAGATTTGCTTTGAATTCTTCATAGTTAAAGAAAAGCTGCAGTTTATTTATACAAAAAGAGTGATCTTCTATTCAAATTTAGATGTCACATAATCTTTAATAGCCGGGGCAATCAAGCGGTGTGGTTCGAAATCCCATTGTGTGAGTTTTGGTGGATTTTAGGTGGTGTAGAATTAGGGTTGGTGTATGTCGTTCTAAAAAGCAAAACAAAAAACATAATTTTCTGAAACAATAGCTTCTAATCACATTCTAATTCTCCCACACGTGTAACTCTTCAAGAAGCTTTTAAAGAACCATGACCACATAACCCAGTTAAACAAACCATATGGTTTATCAAGTTGCATAGTTTGATTTTCTAAGAGACAAACCTTTTATATCAATTCTACGGACTTGTTCAAATTATTTAAGTTAAAATGGGTAACTAATGATTATTATTAAAAGCTTCATAAGTTTATTTTATTCAAATCTGTATCAAAATTATCTTCCTTGAATCAATGCAGCATTTTAACTTTGCCATCTTATGCAATTTTGTCAATATGGTATGCGTGCTATGTGTTATGTGTATGTGTATACGTGTGTGGAAAAGAACCTGAAAAACATACACAAACATATATGGATGAAAAATGAAACAAAACCGAAGAAACATTAAGCTAAATGCGATGTTTAGACTAGGTTCGACAACTTGGAGATTCTTTCAATCGCCTTGAGTTTTTAGGCTCATCGCGAGAAGGGGACCATGGGGTTACCCTTTAGCGTGAGAATAAGTATCTGTATTCTCTTGAATATTAGGATATTCTCTTGGTCTCCTTTGTCCGGCGTTTCCGACGTGGCATGTGGCCCTCCTGGATGGTGCATTTTTAACATCTTTTGAGATATGGGTTGGGGCTGGATCTGCTCCGCACCCAGGGGTCCTAGCCCATATCTTTTTAAACCCAAACGAAACGAAACATAATTTCATTTGGTGTTTTCAGATTTAAGTTTTAAAGAACAAGGTCCACACAAATAAATAAATGAAAGAAAGAAAGAAATGAAAAATTGCATGAAAAAGAAAAAAAAACACAAGGTCCATATAAATATATAAATGAACGGAAGAAACGAAAAATTGCATGAAAAAGGATGGAAACATAACGGAAGGTTGAGAAATAAACCTTTCATTTCAGCTCCTTTTGAATTCTGAAGCATAACGAATTAGGAAATAAGTCGAGAGGTAAATAATCATCTATTTTTTATAACGTAAAGATCAAATACAAATGTGTCATGGCCGAACCACATAGCAACCGTTAGTGTGTAAGACATTTTGATATGTGTTTTTTCTTACAAAATGAAAATGTTTGGCCTAAACAAACCCCATGTTACTTGTTATACACCATCCCTCAAAACATCACAGCAACATTTTCTCTTTATTTTAGTTAATAATACTATTAAATAAAAAAAATAGGGCTTTATTCTATTACTAGTTTAGAAACTTGTATATTATATGGGTTGAGTAAAGCATAAATTAAATAGTAGTGATGAAGATTACTAGATTAGGCATTATAAAACAATATTTGATATAAGCAACAATAAAGTTGATTGAAATCTTTTTTTGATGTTGAACTAGTTTTTAAAACCCATGTATTACACGGGTTGAATGCAAATGATAATTTGTATACGATTGTTATTATGTCTTGGATGGGTTGAATATTACACGAACTGAATATAAAAAACAATGCCAATCATAATTTGTATATAATCATTATCGGGTATTTAAGGGGTGAATATTATGATGAAATCACTTATTACATGAAATTGGAAAGAAATTGCAAAGTTCACAAATCCGTAAATATTGCTTTGTACGCAACGTTTGATGTAAGTTTTTAACTATGTTATCTTTATCTATGATCAAAAGTTTGAGTCTATCTATTTTTGACACTGGATAATACAATATATAGTTGGTCTTGTGTAAAAAGGGGTTGCTTCAAAAACAAACCAACCCGGGATAATGATTATTTATCGTTATTGCGAAACATAAAGCTATACGTGTGTGTGTGTGTGTGTATATATATATATGGTAAGGATATATAGAAAACCACTTTTATTGAGAAAACTCGGGAAACTCAAAACTCCCGACTTTTTTTATTTTGAAAAAAATAACACATGTAATACACATGTTTTTAAGAGTTTTTGGCCAAAAAAACAAAAATGCGCCGAAGGGATATTTAAAAAAAATAATAAACAAGTTTCAGCATTTTTTGTCTAACACGTGTTAGTCACGAAAGTTGCTGAAATTTGTTTTTTTTTTTTTTAAATCCTTCGGCGCTTTTTTGTTTTTGTTTTTTTTTTTTGCCCAAAACTCTTAAAAACATGTATATTACATGTGGTAATTTTTTCAAAAAAAAAATTCGTGAGGTTATAGTTTCCCGGGTTTTCTCAATAAAAGTGATTTTCTCCATATACTTACACTATATATATAGGGGAGAGTTATCTTGAGAACGCTAAATATTGCGAGAACCGTGAGAACGAATGAAAAAACCAATCAAAACCAATTTTTTTTAATACAAACCTCATTGTAATTAAGATACAACATCAAAAAAAGAATTTATAACATCAAATAATTCATTTCTCCTTTCAAAATCACTCTTTTTATATTTTTTACACATGTGTAAATATAACAGATTTACACATGTGTAAATGGCAAACATACACATGTGTAAGTTTTCTTTATTTACGAATTCACGTAAATGTAAACGTGTAAATTAAATTTCTGACATTGTATTCGAATAATAATGATAAGTATAGAAAAAAAATTTGAATTTGAATTGTTTTTGACTAAGTTCTAGCGGTTTTTTTCATTTGTTCTCACGGTTCTCACAATATTTAGCGTTCTCATTTAAACATTTCCCTATATATATATATAGGGTAAGATTCATGGGAGAATCACCTTTATTGCGAGAACCAATGTGAACACAACCTAAAATAGCTAAAAAAAACCTAAATCCCCCATACCCCCCCCCCCCCCAAGCTAAATGCTAAAAACTAAAACCCTCAAAAAACCTAACCCTCCATCCACCCCCCCCCCCCCCCCCAGGCTAAAAACTAAACCCCAAAAAACCTAAAAAAATCATTAAAAAAAAGTCTAAATTTTTTTTAATATTTTTTATGTTAAAATCGCTACTTTTAGTAGCCAAAAAAATAAAAAAAAAAACGTTTTAAATTTTTTTTTGCTACTAAAAGTAGCGATTTTTTTATAAAAAAAATATGAAAAAAATTTTTTTGTGTGTTTTTAGCTATTTTTAGGCATTTTTTTTTGTTCACATTGGTTTTCGCGGTTCTCACAATAAAGGGTGGTTCCTAACGGATCTTTTCTTATATATATATAGGGTAAGGTTCATGCGAAAAACTAAAACCCTCAAAAAACCTAAACCCCCCCCCCCCAAAAAAAAAAAAAAAACCTAACCCCCCCTCTCAAGCTAAATGCTAAAAACTAAAACCCTCAAAAAACCTAATAAAACCTAACCCCCCCCCCCCCCCACGCCCCACCCCACCCCCCTCCAAAAAAAAACCTAAACCCCCCTCCCCCACCCCCCAAAAACCTAACCCCCCCCCCCCCCCCCAAGCTAAAATGCTAAAAACTAAAGAGTGAACTGATCTTGGCCCTTGATCATTTTTTAGATTAAAAGGGTAAGATTGACATTAGCCAAATATATTTAATTAAATCTCTTAATTTTCTCATCTCATAACTATCTTTCTCTCTCTCTCTCTCTCTCTCTCTCTCTCTCTCTCTCTCATTTTTTATTATTTCTCCATCATTTCTTCATCCATAGATTTTGTTTTAATTTTAACTTGAATATTGTGTTTCTTTTATTATCCATATATATAGATATCGTAATACATTGTTTTGAACTTTTTATAATTTTCAATAACCCCCCCCCCCCACGCCCCACCCCACCCCCCCCCCCTCCAAAAAAAAACCTAAACCCCCTCCCCCACCCCCCACCCCCCCAAGCTAAAATGCTAAAAACTAAAGAGTGAACTGATCTTGGCCCTTGATCATTTTTTAGATTAAAAGGGTAAGATTGACATTAGCCAAGTATATTTAATTAAATCCCTTAATTTTCTCATCTCATAACTATCTCTCTCTCTCTCTCTCTCATTTTTTATTATTTCTCCATCATTTCTTCATCCATAGATTTTGTTTTAATTTTAACTTGAATATTGTGTTTCTTTTATTATCCATATATATAGATATCGTAATACATTGTTTTGAACTTTTTATAATTTTCAATAAATATTAAAAAATTTCTTTGAGATTGAAATTGTAATAATTATTTTTGGGCATTAACTTTTTTTTTTGAATATGTGATGAAGTTATTTATTTTTGCATACATGTGATATTTTCCGTTTTCATTAATTTCATAATTTTTATATGAATCTACTCGTGTGCATGCGTAATATACTATATGTTGTTAATATACACATATGTAACAAATTTCTGAATATAATACACAGATGTATAAAAGACTGTGCACATGTGTATAAAATAACTCCTGTGTATCTTGTATAAACTGATAGTTAGTGAGACTGTACACATGTGTATAAATTAACACTTGTGTATCTTATATAAACTGATACTATAGAGACTGTACACATGTGTATACACTAACAGCTGTGTATCTTGTATATACGGAAACTAGCAAGATTTTAGGGATTTTGATTATTTACAAAAGACGCAAATACCCTTCTGCCAATTAATTTAAAGGGGAGTTACAATATTATAATTACAATCTTGCCATTGTTTAAAAATATCTAGATGATGTAATCTAATGGCCCAGATTAGTTCACACAGTTCACTCTCAACCTAGTGTTCACTCTAGAACACTACCCTATATATATATATATATAGGGAGCCGCTAGAATGAGAACCACCACGAGTTATGAGAACCGCGAGAACCAAGTGCCACGGAGGGCCGTTGACCACGAAATTTTTTTTACACCTAGATCCGTATATTTAAGACCGGGTGTAAATTTTGGGTTCAAACGGCGCGCCCGAGGGGGTAGTTTTTTACGCCCAAAGTTTGGTTAAAAAAAAAGAAAAATTAAAAAAATTAAAAAAACCCAAACTTTGGGCGTAAAAAACTACCCCCTCGGGCGCGCCGTTTGAACCCAAAATTTACACCCGGTCTTAAAATATACGGATCTAGGTGTAAAAAAAATTTCGTGGTCAACGGCCCTCCGTGGCACTTGGTTCTCGCGGTTCTCATAACTCGTGGTGGTTCTCATTCTAGCGGCCCCCTATATATATATATATATAGAAAAAGTATATCGTACATTACGGCTTAACGTACTTCACGTACAACAACGTGCGTGATTTGTTCTATAACATGCGTGATTAATGTTTTCAATATGCGTGATTATTGTGTTTCAACATGCGTGATTTTGGATTTTTGAATTATAACGTGCGTGATTTTAAAATGAACGTGCGTAATTACCTGTCGTACGTGATGTACGTTAAGCCGTAATATACGTTAACCTTCCTCGCTCTCTCTCTCTCTCTCTCTCTCTATATATATATATATATATAAAGAGAGATAAAGTGTTCTGTACAAATGCCCTTTATCGTACATTACGTACGCTACAATCTCAGCCGTCAGATCATCTTCCCGCATTGAAAATCGCATGTTTTTTTTTTACAATTTCGCATGTGATAAATTTTGATGAAATCGCATGTTGGTTTTTTGTAACAATTTCGCATGTGATAATTTTTGATGAAATAGCATGTTGTTTTTTTGTAACAATTTCGCATGTGGTAATTTTGATGAAATCGCATGTTAAAAAAACATGTGAAATTGTTACAAAAAAAACAACATGCGATTTCAATGCCGGAAGATGATCTGACGGCTGAGATTGTAGCGTACGTAATGTACGATAAGGACATTTGTACGTTAACCTAACCCTATATATATATATATGAATCAAGATTTGCATTAAAAAATTGAAGAGTTGTATTAACATTGTGAATCTGATTACGATTACGATTATCAATAAGTTAAACTAAAATTAATTAACTAAACGTTTAATGTAGAAAAAATAAGGGTCGTATTATTGGCACACCTTGTGGGGTTAAATCGACACCCTCAATACGCATCGTATAGGCCTATACGATGCGTATTGAGGTGGGTTCAAACTTCTATGCCTGCTAAAGGCTGCCATTGTCCCCTACCAAAAAGTAATATGCATCGTATAGGCCTATACGATGCGTATTGAGGGTTTCGATTTAATTTTTTAATTTTTGCAAGGTAGCTTCCTATCACGCGGTAGCTTTCCGTCACGCGAACGAATAAGCAGCACTTTGGACATTTGTTGGTCTTCAAAGTTCAAACATCTAGGAAACATTATTTGAGAATACCCCTGAATTTATCGAAGCTGTCGAATGAGATCCTCCACTGTTGGGTTATCATCTTTCAACCCCATTTTCCCTAAATTTATCGATTATGTTTTTCAACAGGGATGTAATGCAATGATTCCTCTCAATTGAATAGACCGACACTTGCTTCATAGGACTCACTTGAATCGTCTCGGATGTAATAATAGTACGAAAGTACTGAACAACCGAGATAACAGCTCCAGTTTCATCAACTGCAATTGGAATTGATCTTGGAACAACATACTCTTGTTACCATCAATAATCTTGGAATTGATCTTGGAACAACATACTCTTGTTAACAACGGTTCTCCAATTCCAGATCAATAATGTAAGGAGAAGCGTTGACATAATGGACATCCATCAAGCTCAAAAAGAAAACTTGTGTTTCCCATAGTCACAAACGATTGCGGTTTGTATTTCGGATAGCCACCGTTTCGGTAGTAAAAAAAAAGGTTGCGGTTTGCAGATTCAATCTTCATTGCTTCATTAAAATTAACAAGGCGGTCTCTTTGCTTCGTCCACTAGAACTATTTGTGTATGCATTATTAGGTTTTTATTATTTGATCAATGGAAGTTGAAATCGACATAAAGGACATCGATGATTCAATCGCAAACAAACCAAACACGATCAGGTATTGGAGAACGTGTACTTCAAAAATTCGATTACCGTTTTCAACAGAAATAAGACTCACTTGAATCGTCTCGGAAGTACTGAACGACAGAAATAACAGCTTCGGAGAAACCAGACCGGCTTTGAAACAAGCATGCCTTGAACGAGTCTAGAACACTCGTAATCCTCAACCGGCTTTGAAACCGGACGAAATCTACGAAGAAACTGTTCGATTTCACGGTTTGTTTGAGAACCTGATTCAGATACACAACGGTCTCTTTGCTTCGTCCACTAGAACTATTTGTGTATGCATTCTTTTGGTAGTTAACAACGCTAATTAGAAAAAAATCTGTAAAATTAATCATATCGATTGCTATAACAGGATGGATGTGACACACACAGATAAATAAGTTGTCACAGTTGTCAAAGACTGTTTGTCGGGTTTCCAATGCTCACACAGGGTGATAAACAACGCTGATACGAACACATGTTTTTGAAATAGGCTTTGTTCTTGGTTTAATGAAGTTACACTTAACATCTAGTTATATTCAGATTTAAACAATGCATGCCTCAACTGAGATAACGGACATCCATCAAGCTCAATTGAATAGACTGACACTTGCTTCATAGGACTCACTTGAATTGATCTTGGAACAACATACTCTTTTACCATCAATAATCTTGGAATTGATCTTGGAACAACATACTCTTGTTAACAACGGTTCTCCAATTCCAGATCAATAATGTTAGGAGAAGCGTTGAGATAACGGACATCCATCAAGCTCAAAAAGAAAACTTGTGTTTCCCATAGTCACAAACAATTGCAGTTTGTATTTCGCATAGCCACCGTTTCCGTAGTAAAAACGGTTTCGGTTTGCACATTCAATCTTCAATACTTCATTAAAATACCACTAGTAGAAGAACCTGACACGTCTTCATGTTACGGAGAATGTTCTCAAAATTGAAGGAAAAGGAGTAAAAAAGATGAATCAGTTGTCAGAGAGAGAAAAGGAAGCTGTTATTTCTGTTGATCCACAAATTTCAACAAATTGTGTCTGTCTGAACCAACCGAAATCCACAAATTCCAACAGTTTCTCCGTCGCTAATTTCTCCACTCACCGTAAAATCGAACAGTTTCTTCGTAGATTCCGTCCGGTTTCAAAGCCGGTTGAGGATTACGAGTGTTCTAGAGAACTTATCGTTTGTTGCAGTTTGGACATGTGTCTATTCCAGTGGTCCCGGAACTATTTGTGTATGCATTCTTTTGGAGAACTTATCGTGTGTTGCAGTTTGGAAAGATGACCGAATAGAGATTTGAATAACAAACTGTGGAGAACTTGTTTGCGTTATCCATCAACATAAGCCGGTGAGCCATTTGAGCGTGAATGTTTCGAATCATCATAGAAGACGTGTCGGGTTCTTCTGCTAGTGGTCGGGCTTCCAATGCTCACACAGGGTGATAAACAACGCTGATATCATCATAGAAGCGTTGGGATTCAAGGGTTTATGAGTCAAAGTTAACATTCAGATTCAGATTCAGAAAAGCAGATGATTTTGTACTTGGTTTATTCTCTTTAATCTATTAGAACGATCCTTGTTTTGTCACGTACATGCGTTCAATTCTCAACATCCTTGTAGGGTTTAGAATGTTTGAAGGAAATGTTGGTTTAATACCACCGGTTTCTAACTTTATGCTTGCATCCACCACAGTGAATATTAACTTTGTTGGAATTTGTGGATCAACAGAAATAACTGAATAAATGTTTCTCAAATATGAATGCACGCAACGAATTTGACAACTTTGGTATATTCGAAACCAACTAAAATACGTTGGGTATATTCGAAACCAACTAAAATACGTTAAAATACGCTAAAATACCCTAAAATACGCTAAAATACGTTAAAATACGCTAAAATACGTTAAAATACGCTAACTTACGTTAAAATACGCTAAAATAAGCTAAAATACGTAAAAATACCCTAAAATAGGTTAAAATAAGCTAAAATACGCTAGAATAAGCTCAAATACGTCAAAAATACTATTAAATACGCAACAATATGTTAGAATACGTCAAAATACGCAAAAATACGTCAAAGTACGCGACTAACAATATTTCCACACACGTATACATATAATACGACACTATGGAGTACAAGTGGATTTCAAACAAAACTGTAGGTAATCATAGAATATGATATTTGCACACAACCGAATGGCACCGAAACGACTTATGTTGAAGGTATACGTAATAAAACGACAAAATATGCGAAAGTTCGGCAAAAAACGAGACGTATACGCGTCGAACCGAGGGAAATACGATAACACTAAATTTGGAATAATGCCATATATGATCGTATAGGCCTAGGTTGTATCGTATATCAGTTTAATACGAATCGTATAGGCCTATACGATTAGTATTAAACTTTGAATTTTCTCAAAAATACCCCTGAATTTATCAAAAAACCAGGGGTATTTTAGTAAAATCATCGACTAATACGCATCGTAGGCCTATACGATGCGTATTAAACTATAAATTTCTCAAAAATGTTTTTCAAATCAAGGGTTCCATCATTACAACCACTTGTTTTCAACAGGGATGTAATGCAATGATTCCTCTCAATTGAATAGACAGACACTTGCTTCATAGGACTCACTTGAATTTGTGGATTTCGGTTGGTTCAGAAACTTAACAAGAGAAGCAACAAAAAAAGCGTTTGGTTCAGAAACTTAACAAGAGAAGCAACTAATTTGAAGATCCTTGCGTTAGACATAATTTGTTGGAATTTGTGGATTTCGGTTGGTTCAGATCTCTATTCGGTCATCTTTCCTCTCAAAGAAGGATGAGATATCGGCAGTTAGCTCGAAGAAGTTTCTCTCAATCAGGTGTTCGATTAGATTTTAACACTTAACAGTCCTTTTAACAGTCATGCCTCAAACATTTAACATTTTTAGAAGTTTTCAATAAAATTTCATTATGCAGTGAACTTGTTCTCTATGAAATGTCTCACTTAACAAGAGAAGCAACTAAAAAAGCGGTGAACGGTATTTAATGATTCCTCTTAATTGAATAGACAGACACTTGCTTCATAGGACTCACTTGAATCGTCTCGGAAGTACTGAACAACAGAAGGATGAGATATCGTTAGTTACGAGATTCTTCGAGAATTAGAAAAGGAGAAAATACGGAACGACAAGGGTAGTATGAGTCTGAGTCCATTGTGGTTCGTGTTAGGTTTGTATTTTCCATAGCCACCGTTTCCGTAGTAAAACGGTTGCGGTTTTCCACATTCTCGATTGAAGATGCAATTGCAAGACTGTTTGTCGGGCTTCCAATGCTCACACAGGGTGATAAACAACGCTGATATTGAACGGATTATTGAACCAGGAAAGTCATTGGACTGCTGCAGATGAAGTCAAATGTGATCAAACTTGGACATCAGACGTAAATCTTGAAGAAACGGAACATAATCCCAGATTGTATAAAGAAGCGCTTTTATCATGTGTTATCCAGAGGTCGGTCTCGGGTGGGCATAAGATCCGTGGGCCCTATTGTCGGATATGTGACTCAAGAAAGTCATTGGACTGCCGCAGATGAAGTCAAATGTGATCAAACTTGGACATCAGACGTAAATCTTGAAGAAACTGAACATAATCCCAGATTGTCTAAATAAGCGCTTTTATCATGTGTGATCAAGAGAAGACGTATCGGGTGGGCATAAGATCCGTGGGCCCTATTGTAGGATATGTGACTCAAGAAAGTCATTGGACTGCCGTTGATGAAGCCAAATGTGATCAAACTTGGACATCAGACGTAAATCTTGAAGAAACAGAACACAATCCCAGATTGTCTAAAGAAGCACTTTTATCATGTGTGATCCAGAGAAGACGTATCGGGTGGGCATAAGATCCGTGGGCCCTATTGTCGGATATGTTACTCAAGAAAGTCATTGGACTGCTGCCGATGAAGTCAAATGTGATCAAACTTGGACATCAGACGTAAATCTTGAAGAAACGGAACATAATCCCAGATTGTCTAAAGAAGCGCTTTTATCATGTGTGATCCAGAGGTCGGTCTCGGGTGAGCTTAAGATCCGTGGGCCCTATTGTTGGATATGTGACTCAAGAAAGTCATTGGACTGCCGCAGATGAAGTCAAATGTGATCAAACATGGACATTAGATGTAAATCTTGAAGAAACGGAACATAATCCCAGATTGTCTAAAGAAGCGCTTTTATCATGTGTGATCCAGAGAAGACGTATTGGGTGGTCATAAGATCCGTGGGCCCTATTGTTGGATATGTGACTCAAGAAAGTCATTGGACTGCCGCAGATGAAGTCAAATGTGATCAAACATGGACATTAGACGTAAATCTTGAAGAAACGGAACATAATCCCAGATTGTCTAAAGAAGCGCTTTTATCATGTGTGATCCAGAGAAGACGTATTGGGTGGTCATAAGATCCGTGGGCCCTATTGTTGGATATGTGACTCAAGAAAGTCATTGGACTGCCGCAGATGAAGTCAGATGTGATCAAACTTGGACATCAGACGTAAATCTTGAAGAAACGGAACATAATCCCAGATTGTCTAAAGTGAGTTGTGGTTTATTTATAGGAGGAGGTTATGAAACGAATATATGTTTATGCGAATTTAAAGGACAATACTGACATAGGTGCTGGTCTTTTCTCCCACTGTGTAAACTTGAAAAATCTCACCATAACACATCTAATATGACACAAGATAAAAGCGCTTCTTTAGACAATCTGGGATTATGTTCCGCAAATTGGGAACCACGTATTCGTGTGTAAAAGCTTGGAAAGATGACCGAATAGAGATCTGTATACACCCTTTGGTACTTGTTTACCACATGACACATGATAAAAGGGTTTCTTTATACAATCTTGGATTATGTTCCGCAAATTGGGAACCACATTGTAGACTGGTTGGCTTGAATGGTTTTAATAATACTTGAAAATGGAAATAATCGTGTCAAGATCTTTATCAATCATATCATCGATCAACTACTCGAAAATCTCTTTTGTTTCTCGAGTTCGCATTCGACACAACATAACAAAAAATAAATTCAAAAAAACAGTGGCCTGATACGCATCGTATAGGCCTATACGATGCGTATCAGGCCCGCCGCCAGACATAACCTGCACCTGTAAGTCTGCCATGTTTTATACTTTAATTCAATACGCATCGTATAGGCCTATACGATGCGTATTGAATTGAAAAGTGCGTAGATAGACAGGGGATGTGCCATTAGAAAACCCCAAAAAATAAACAGTTTCCTGTTTTTCTCCACAATTGATTTTTCAACCAATTACTTTTTATTATCTCTTAGATTGGTGATAGAGCCAAATTAAATTTTGACTTCTCAACCCATTCTAATATATTCTAGTTAATTAAAAAAATAAATAAATCTTCCTCCTATATATTCTAATTAATAATAAAAAATTCTAATCTTCCTGCTATATTGTAATTTATTTTTAAATTTTATGTAATGTAATATTTATCAACTAGTATTAAGCCCCTGCGTTGCACCGGTTGTCATAAAATTGTGTTAAGTAGTAGCAATACTATACCATTGTCAGCGACCACCAACACCAGAAAAGCTCGTAAAAACAAAATAAATAAAAAAGGGAAAAAAATAACGCCGAGCGAAAAGCAGACGTAAAATCTTTGAATCACGTACGCTCGTTGCTGAGAAATTAAAACGAAACGTAAAACATAGAAGTTTCTCTCAATCAGGTGTTCCATTAGATTTTAACACTTAACAGTCCTTTTAACAGTCATGCCTCAAACACTTAACATTTTTAGAAGTTTTCAATAAAATTTCATTATGCTGTGAACTTGTTCTCTATGAAATGTCTCACTTAACAAGAGAAGCAACTAAAAAATCGGTGAATGGTATTTAATGATTCCTCTCAGTTGAATAGACAGACACTTGCTTCATAGGACTCACTTGAATCGCCTCGGAAGTACTGAACAACAGAAGGATGAGATATCGGTAGTTACGAGATTCTTCGAGAATTAGAAAAGGAGAAAATACGGAACGACAAGGATAGTATGAGTCTGAGTCCATTGTGGTTTGTATTAGGTTTGTATTTCCCATAGCCACCGTTTCCGTAGTAAAAAACGGTTGCGGTTTTCCACATTCTCGATTGAAGATGTAATTGCAAGACTGTTTGTCGGGCTTCCAATGCTCACACAGGGTGATAAACAACGCTGATATTGAACAGATTATTGAACCAAGATAGTCATTGGACTGCCGCAGATGAAGTCAAATGTGATCAAACTTGGACATCAGACGTAAATCTTGAAGAAACGGAACATAATCCCAGATTGTCTAAAGAAGCGCTTTTATCATGTGTGATCCAGAGGTCGGTCTCGGGTGGGCATAAGATCCGTGGGCCCTATTGTCGGATATGTGACTCAAGAAAGTCATTGGACTGCCGCAGATGAAGTCAAATGTGATCAAACTTGGACATCAGACGTAAAACTTGAAGAAACTGAACATAATCCCAGATTGTCTAAAGAAGCGCTTTTATCATGTGTGATCAAGAGAAGACGTATCGGGTGGGCATAAGATCCGTGGGCCCTATTGTCGGATATGTGACTCAAGAAAGTCATTGGACTGCCGCCGATGAAGTCAAATGTGATCAAACTTGGACATCAGACGTAAATCTTGAAGAAACGGAACATAATCCCACATTGTCTAAAGAAGCGCTTTTATCATGTGTGATCCAGAGGTCGGTCTTGGGTGAGCATAAGATCCGTGGGCCCTATTGTCGGATATGTGACTCAAGAAAGTCATTGGACAGCCGCAGATGAAGTCAAATGTGATCAAACTTGGACATTAGACGTAAATCTTGAAGAAACGGAACATAATCCCAGATTGTCTAAAGAAGCGCTTTTATCATGTGTGATCCAGAGAAGACGTATCGGGTGGGCATAAGATCCGTGGGCCCTATTGTCGGATATGTTACTCGAGAAAGTCATTGGACTGCCGCCGATGAAGTCAAATGGGATAAAACTTGGACATCAGATGTAAATCTTGAAGAAACGGAACATAATCCCAGATTGTCTAAAGAAGCGCTTTTATCATGTGTGATCCAGAGGTCGGTCTCGGGTAGGCATAAGATCCGTGGGCCCTATTGTCGGATATGTGACTCAAGAAAGTCATTGGACTGCCGCAGATGAAGTCAAATGTGATCAAACTTGGACATCAGACGTAAATCTTGAAGAAACAGAACATAATCCTAGATTGTCTAAAGAAGCGCTTTTATCATGTGTGATCCAGAGAAGACGTATCGGGTGAGTTGTGGTTGATTTATAGGAGGAGGTTATGAAACGAATATATGTTTATGCGAATTTAAAGGACAATACTGACAGAGGTGCTGGTCTTTTCTCCCACTGTGCAAACTTGAAAAATCTCACCATAACACATCTAATATGACACATGATAAAAGCGCTTCTTTAGACAATCTGGGATTATGTTCCGCAAATTGGGAACCACATATTCGTGTGTAAAAGCTTGGAAAGATGACCGAATAGATATCTGTATACACCCTTTGGTATTTGTTTACCACATGACACATGATAAAAGCGTTTCTTTAGACAATCTGGGATTATGTTCCGCAAGTTGGTAACCACATTGTAGACTGGTTGGCTTGAATGGTTTTAATAATACTTGAAAATGGAAATAATCGTGTCAAGATCTTTATCAATCATATCATCGACCAACTGCTCGAAAATCTCTTTTGTTTCTCGGGTTCGCATTCGACACAACACAACAAAAAATAAATTCAAAAAAACAGTGGCCTGATACGCATCGTATAGGCCTATACGATGCGTATCAGGCCCGCCGCCAGACATAACCTGCACCTGTCAGTCTGCCATGTTTTTTACTTTAATTCAATACGTATCGTATAGGCCTATACGATGTGTATTGAATTGAAAAAGTGTGTAGATAGACAAGGGGTGTGCTTTTAGAAAACCCCAAAAATTAAACAGTTTCCTGTTTTTCTCCACAATTGATTTTTCAACCAATTACTTTTTATTATCTCTTAGATTGGTGATAGAGCCAAATTAAATTTTGACTTCTCAACCCATTCTAATATATTCTAATTAATTAAAAAAATAAATTAATCTTCCTCCTATATATTCTAATTAATAATAAAAAATTCTAATCTTCCTGCTATATTGTAATTTATTTTAAAATTTTATGTAGTGTAATATTTATCAACTAGTATTAAACCCCTGCGTTGCACCGGTTGTCATAAAATTGTGTTAAGTAGTAGCAATACTATACCATTGTCAGCGACCACCAACACCGGAAAAGCTCGTAAAAACAAAATAAATAAAAACGGGAAAAAACTAACGTCGAGCGAAAAGCAGACGTAAAATCTTTGAATCACGTACGCTCGTTGCTGAGAAATTAAAACAAAACGTAAAACATAGAAAAAAATAACTAAGTCCATCCAGGACCTGCATGTTGGACGAACTTGTCAAACGCAGAAAAATAGATGTGAGGCGATGGGCCAGTCAAACGGGAAAAAATAAACGAAAAAATGTTGAACCCCACATGCACGTTGCAGTGCGTTAACACACAAAATTTACAAATAAACGAAAAACCTGGGTAAGATGAAAAGTATGGTGGACCAAAATTGAAAATAAAAAAGAGTTTGGGTTAAATTGGGATTAAATTGCAAAAGATGAAAAACTTTGGGTTAAAAGTAAAAAAACAAATTGTCTAAATTGCAACATTGAAGTTATTTATTAATTTTAGATAAAGATAAAGATAAAAATAAGTGATATCTATATATTGGTTATTAATTATTAATTAATACTAGGAAAATTGGTAATTAATAAACCAACCTTTCACCAGTTGGTAAAGAATAATCCTACCTACAGAATTGGTAAATAATAATACTACCTTTCAATATGTTGGTACTCAATGGACCTCCGTTAGTTTTTTTTAACTGAAGTTAGTTTTTAACTTTTATTTATTACACAAACAGTCCCTGTAGTTATAAGTTACTAGTTTTAAGTTTTATTTATTACACAAACAGTCCCTGTAGTTATAAAAAAATCATAAAAATCATAAAAATTCTAAAAAATCATAAAAATTCTAAAAATAAAAATAAAAAAAAATCTTAAAAAATAAAAAAAAATTCTAAAAATTCTAAAAAATAAAAAAAATCATAAAAATTCTAAAAAATAAAAAAAATCGATTTATAAAATTAACGTGTTTCGCTTTACGGAAATTTTATGAAAAACGGGCAGAGTTTTCTCTGTTTTTGGACGACCCCGACAACACAAGTTGTCGATATAATATTCAAAACGCAACAATCAATGAAGCAAAACATCTATACGATTTATACAAAACTAAAATGAAATTTAAACAAACAAACCCAAATCAGATTCTGATTGAACCGACTTCGTGAGTTGCTCGAAACCGAACACAATCTCGAACCGAATCAACTCAAAATGAGCATGAATCTGAACTGGAACCGGGATTCGATCTAAGCCGATGTCGGCGCCGTGACCCGAACAAGAACAGATCCGTCGCCGCCGTAGACGACGGCGCCACTGCCGTCGTCATTCTCCGTCGTCTCTTTCTCTCCCCGCGTCTCTTTCCCTCTCCTTGCTTCCCTGGCCAGCCGTCGCTCACCACCACTGCCGCCTCTATCAACGGCTCCGCCGCCGGAGAGTATCAGGAAGACGATGAGAGGAGGGGGTGGGTGATGGTTTAGGATGAAGAGAATGAGGGTTGCTGGTTGTGTGTGGGTGAGTCGCGGCTGAAAACAACCACCACCGTCGGTGGTCAAATTGTAGAAGAAAGAGGGGGTGGGGTGTTTGGCTGAGGATGTTGTGGTTCATCTTGTGAAGATGAAGTCTTTTTTTTTTTTTTTGAAAGGAATGAAGATGAAGCATGTACTCCATTTTTTAAGATATTTTTTTATGATTTTTATGATTTTTTAGAATTTTTATGATTTTTTTTTATTTTTCAGAATTTTTTTGATTTTTTTGATTTTTTAGAATTTTTTTCATTTTTTTGATTTTTTATAATTTTTTTTTATTTTTTAAGATTTTTTTAGAATTTTTATGATTTTTTACAATTTTTTTTGATTTTTTTGGATTTTTATGATTTTTTTATAACTACAGGGACTGTTTGTGTAATAAATAAAACTTAAAACTAGTAACTTATAACTACAGGGACTGTTTGTGTAATAAATAAAAGTTAAAAACTAACTTCAGTTAAAAAAAAACTAACGGAGGTCCATTGAGTACCAACATATTGAAAGGTAGTATTATTATTTACCAATTCTGTAGGTAGGATTATTCTTCACCAACTGGTGAAAGGTTGGTTTATTAATTACCAATTTTCCTTAATACTAATAGTAAAAGAAATTTATTAAACAAATAAAAATAAATTTTATGAGGTTGAAGGAGAGAATGGCATGTGACATTATTTGGAGTCTTTTATTATAAGTTAGATATAAAAAAACGTAATCACTTTTAATGTGATATACGATCTTCAACTAAAATAATTATGGGGTTTTCATGATGGTTTTAGTTAGTTGTTGACAGGCCTTGAACCTGATTACGAACAAACGCTTCATCAAATCAAACTCATTTAAAACTAATAGAAAAGTGACTACTAATATAAAATATGAGGTTATGGTTGCGTACAAAACAGATTTGAGATATGGGTATCGCCGGTTGGGGTTCTTCGGAGCGTCTCGTGGTTGACAAAGATGGCGACGAGTGGCATTGGATTCGGGTTTGTAGTGTCGTTTCTACTTGCCGGTTTAGGTGCGATAGTGGTTCCAAGGTTGAATCAGATTCGATGAAAGCCATTGATGTGATTTACAGAAGGAACAATGCCATTCATCCGAATTGAAGACAGGATGGATTTGATTAATAGAAAGAGATGCGGCTAATGGAGGTTGTGGGGGTTAGGGTTTGGTGTGAGTGTAAATAATAAGTGGATTTTTGGATGACCCGGATTGTGTATTGGTATAATTCAGATTGTTTATTTTTTACCAAATAGAAGGAAAAAGTTGATGAAAGGGAAAAATAAGGGGGAATAGGTGAGGGAGTGACACGTGGAAGAAAAAGATTTTTGTTTATTATAGTATTAAGATTAAGATTAAGATAATAGTTGTAAGAAATGAACTGAAATTAACAACCATTTTGAGTTTAGAAAAGATTTTGAACAGCTTTTTAAAATTTTTAACTTTTAAATTACGCATTTTGGATGAAATAAGAAAAACGAAAAAAAAAATCACTATACTCACAAAATTGTAACACGTGACATTGTAAGTTACTTATTTATTATTTATTATGTATATAGAAGATAGAAGATTTATAACGAAAATATAAATTATAAAAATTTTAATCATCAATAATCTTTAACTATTTATTTTATTGGGTAACTAATCGTTAAAATAAAATGATATTGTATTATAATGACTAAATTTTCAAATTCATGTGTACTTGGCTTGTATTGTTTAATACCAACTAGTATTTGGACTCGCAATGTTGTTGGATTCTCATGTAAAAAATAGGCTTACAAATGTACGCATAAACGGAAGAGGTCGTAAGAAACTATGAATCTCGCATGAATAAAAATAGGTATTCGAAGATATATCAAACTATCACGTATAAGAATTCAGAAACATGTTCAACTAACTAATAACCAGACTACTAACGGGTTAAACTTTTTAAAAAAAATCAAAGATCCCAAACCACATTTTTGTGTACCACCACTATATCCCAAGTGAGTTTTGTGTGCTACCACCAAAAGTTTGCTCGGGGTACACAAAAATTCGATTGGAGATCTTCAATTCCATTAGCTTCCTTGTAACAACACTTTGCCTTGAAAAGTCGAGTTCTTCATCGCATGACTTCTCGCTTTAGCCAGGTATGTTGTTCACTGCAGGGCTTCTCACTCAAGCCAGTTACCTCGTTGGTTCCAAGCCCAAAGACGCAATTTTTCTGACGCAAACTTTGCCTGACCAAATACAAAATTAACATACCTTCAGTTTGATATTTTTTTTCAAAGAGTTGTACATATAACCACATGAATAACTATTATGCTTACAACTTACATTAACTTAACGCTACGCTACGTCCTTGTAGATTGGTTGGGGGGGGGGGGGGGGGGGTACGGGTCCATACCTATACATGATAACACATTGCTAGTACCTTTTTAAATAGTGGGGTGTGCATTCATCAACTTTGTTGTTATCAAAGTTTGAACGCAACATTCTGCATACAAAACAATAAATAAACATTAGATCAACATAACTAAACTTACAATTGTCAATGCACAAAGTTAAAGGAGAGTCGTAAAAAAACACAGTATACAAAAAGAAAGGATTGAAAAGCAACAATCAAAACATACGACCAAGAACAAAGCTCATTAACACAATATAGACTTAGCGGCTCAGCTTATCGGCTGTAACCAACGACTTCTATGAAGTCACCTTTGTCGTCATGCCAAGATAAAGAAGTCTTCATAGCCTTTCGGTAGTAACCAAAATATGTTACTTATTGTAAACACAAAAGTTTACACTAAGTAAGACACACTGAATCAATTAAAATAAAGTTTTAGATGAGATTGTCCACATCATCGACCACGTTCATCCGCAAAAACAAACAACCCAAAATAAGCAACATAACCATGATAAACTTGTGATATGCCACCATGCAAACCAAACCATAACCAAAAATTTGATCAACAAAATAATAACATATAACTACATGTAAAGATTACAACGTTCATATGTTGTTCTTTTTTTGTTTTTCTGATGTCATGCTTTAGGTGGATGTGAGTTTTAAAAGGTTGACCACACATCTTAATTTCCTATGCGAGTTTTAAAAGGTTGATCCCAATTTTATTTATGAAAAATAGACTTTAGCCCAAATTTAATTTATGGACTCCTTTTAATTTAAAAGATTTGGGCTTGGTCATAAATAATACTTGTATTTTTATAAAAATCTAGTTTTTATAAAAATTATAACTCATGTCACATATGAAACGTTTTTAGTGCATAAGCATTTTAGAGTGTGTGTGACGGCTCGTATTTTGTTATGACTATTTACTACGTGTCGGCTTGGTTTATTCGTGCCCTTAGTCCCGTTTGTGTCATCCGTCTCGTTTATGTCGTTTGTTTCGTTTGTGCCATATATTTTATTTTGTCCAAATTTGTCAAAGTGTCCATATTGTCCAAAGTGTCCGAATTTGTCCGATTGTATGTATGTCAAAGGATGGACATTCCATTTTATAGTTTTGTTTTCCAAGTGTATATATAGAGGATAGAGTTCTAGAGTGAATAACCTCCCAAGAGTGAACTGTGTGAAGTGATTTGGATCCTTGATTTCCTTTTTAGTTGTTAAGGGTAGGATTGTAATTATATAAAAAATTAGATTTAAATCTTTATTTTAATAATTGAATTAAGTTACATCTTTCTTATTTTAAATTCATTATCCACAATAGTTTTTATTTTTTAAGAAGATAATTATCAAAACAAACAACAAATCACCATATTCCATTTCAATTTTTAAGATCAACAGTAACTTTCAGATTTCATCACCAGAATTCAAATTTTGATCTTTAAGATCCACGTAACCTTCATATTTCAACAGGATACACATGCGTACTTGGATATGAATAGAACAGTACGCATGTGTACTTAGCATCGTACATATGTGTAATTAGCTACATAATACATACATATATAGAAACAAATACCTGTAAAACTATTTTAAATTTAACAAATTACAAGTTTCATAATGTTTTTCAAACCAAACAAAAAACATACAATTACAAGTTCCAGTTTCGTAAAAACAATAAACCCAACATAATCGGAAAAACAAAAAACATAGTCTTTTACAACTATTCGCCACGTTGTATGCTGAATCATCCTTATCGGCCAAGCAAACAAACATACCATTACAAGTTCCAGCATACTTCTCCCTTAACCGGGTCACAGTATAAATTAACCGGGTCACATCAGCCAAGCTCATACGTGAATCATCCTTATCGACCTTCCATCTCCACTTTTCTCATTAACGATATCTCCTATAATAGCCCAAAAAAACTCAGCAACTAACACTTTGCATAATTCACAAGTGTACATTATCAACTTTAAACATTCAATACACAAAAAATTCTGAGATATCACAAAAACAGACGCTATACACATGTGTATATCGCATTAAAAACAGAGCAAAATCGGAATGTGCACCAGCCTCAAAACAGAGCATAATAAACAAAAAACACATTGTACATATGCGTACAACCCAGTGTACAATGTTCATCACATTTTCCCAAAAGAAAAACAATACCAATAATCGGAATACACATGTGTACACCCGCCTCAAACAGAGCATAATAAAACATAAAACACACCTGTACATATGCGTACAACCCAGTGTATAATCTTCATCACATTTTCCCCATAAAACAATACCAATAATCGGAATACACATGTGTACAATGGTATAAAAAAGAAACTAAACCCTAACCCACTATTGGTAACGACAGTGATTACCAATTCAACATCAAAACAATCCAAACAAGTTTTCCAAAAAATTGAATCAGAATAATATCATTCGTATATCTAACAGTGAGTTTAAAGTAACATAATTCGTATATAAAAAAAGGGTCAAATAATTTGCAGCAAATAGCAAAAAGCTTAAGTGAGTTTACTGCACTTTTTAAAAATTGCCCAAAGTAAAGAGTTTTTAGAGGTCTAAGGACTTTTAAAGTTTATTTAGAAATGAATCCATTTATTGCAATATACCCCATTAAGAAAGCATAATAAAAATCCATAAATGGATTCGACAGAATCAAGAATATACATACCTACCTTTAAATGGTATAGATCTGAATCCAGAGTAAGGCTATTCGAGGATCAGGGGCATGTGTGAGTGGGAGTTTTGTTTTTTCCGTTCACCTGTTTTTTTCGTCCCCTGTTTTTTTCTTCCCCTGTTTTTTCCGTTCACCTTCCTCGAAGCCCTAAATCGTTCGATCTTCGTCCCCTATTTTTTCCGTTCCCTTCCTCGATGCCGGTGATGAAGATTGTCCATTGATTTCCGTTCACCTTCCACGATGCCCTATTTTTTTTTTGCTACTAAAAGTAGCGATTTTAACATAAAAATTATTAAAAAAAAAATTTAGATTTTTTTTAGGTTTTTTGAGGGTTTAGTTTTTAGCATTTTAGCTTGGGGGTGGGGGGGGGGGGGGGTGGGGGTTTAGGTTTTTGGGGGGTGGGGGGGTTTAGGTTTTTTTTGGGAGGGGGGGTGGGGGTTAGGTTTTTTTAGGTTGTGTTCACATTGGTTCTCGCGGTTCTCGCAATAAAGGTGGTTCTCACATGAACCTTACCCAATATATATATATATATATATATAGGGAGCCGCTAGAATAAGAACCATATCCAGTTATGAGAACCATGAGAACCACTTTCAACCAATCAAAATATGCCAACACAAAGGGTGTTTTGGTCATTTACTCATATTGTCTAATCACTCTCTCTCTCTCTCCATTAATAAAGGTGGCAGACCTTTTTATCTATCATATATTTCTTTTTCTTCTCTTTAAAATTATAGAAACCTTTCATCTCTCTCATCAAAAAAACCTGCAACCCACCCTCACAAAAACCTGCAACCCACCCTCATCACAGAGAGATCCGACCACCACTTTTGGGCGGCGGTGCACCACAAACAACGGCAGCAGCGGCGGAAGGCGGTAGTGGGGCGGTGGTTGATCGATGGCGGAAGACGGTTGTGCGAGGTGGTTGGTCGGCCACCCTGAAAACGAACCGTCATGGCCACCATATCTCCGGTCACCCTTTTGCGACCTTGCTGGGTTTAATTTGGTATGTTGGGGGTTGCTTGGGTTTGGGGGGTTCTTTGATTCTAATTATGTTGGTTTGGAATTTTTTTTGATTCTGATTATTTTTTGATTCCGTTTCCGTTGATTCTGTGGTTGTTTGTGGTGGGTGGTTAGTGAAGGTGGGTTTGTGATGTGGTTGGTGAAGGTGGGTTTGTGGTGGGTGGTTGGTGAAGGTGGGTTTGTGATGTTGGTTAGGGGCGGCGGTCGTTGAAGGGTGATGGGGTTGTTTGTGGTGGGTGGTTGGTGAAGGTGGGTTTGTGATGTGGTGAGTGTTTTGTGGTCGGAGATGGTGGGTTTGTGAATCTGTTTGCCTTTTGAATCTGTTGAATTTTTTGAATCTGTTTGAATATGTGTTGAATGATGTTCTTAATGCCCCTGTTTCTTGATTATTTTGGTGGGTTTGTAATTTTGGTGGGTTGAATGATGTTCATGTTTCCTTTGAATGATGTTCATTATTTTGGTGGGTTGAATGAAAACAGTGGTTGAAGTGGGTTGAATCTGTTGAATCTGGGTTTGAATGATGTTCATGTTCCTTTTGCTGGGTTTTTGTTTGAATGATGTTCATGTTCATGTTTTGTTTGAATTTTGTTGAATCTGGGTTTTTATTGCTGTTGAATCTGGGTTTTTGTTGCTGTTGAATCTCTGTTGAATCTGGGTTTTTGTTGCTGTTGAATCGGCTGTGATGATGCAAAAAAAAAAAAAAAACTGACGATGGCGCGGCAAGGACGGTGGAGGGTAGGTTTTTGAAGCCGCAACCCCACTTTGCAGCCTCTGATTATCGGAAAATCTGAGCCAAAACGCGTTCTTTTGATTTTTGTTTGTTGGGGTTTTTTTGTTTTTTTTTTGGAGGCGTCGATGATGATAGCAAAGTATCTGAGACACCTCCCGAGTGTGCGATTTTCTGGGTGCGTTCGTTTTTGTGTAAAAAAAGTTTTTGTAAAAGACAAAAAACTTAAACCGTAAACTTTTTAAAGTAAACCGTAAACTTTTTTACGTAAAACGTAAAAAGTTTTACGTCAAACGTAAAACGTAAAACTTTTTACGTAAAAACGTAAAACGTAAAATGTAAAAATTTTAACGTAAAACGTAAAACGTAAAAAGTTTTACGTAAAATGTAAAACGTAAAAAACGTAAAAACTTTTTTATGTAAACCGTAAACTTTTTAGCGTAAAATGTAAAAACTATTTTACGTAAACCGTAAACTTTTTAACGTAAAACGTAAAAAGTTTTAGGTAAAACGTAAATTTTTTTTTACTAAAACGAAAAAAACCGGCTCGTAAAACGCAAAAAAACGTTGACGTCAAAAATCGGGACGTAAAACGCAAAAAACCGGCGCGTAAAACGTAAATAACGTTGACGTGAAAAACCGGGACGTAAAACGCAAAAAACAGGCGCGTAAAACGTAAATAACGTTAACGTAAAAAAACCGGCGCGTAAAACGTAAAAAAACGTTAACGTAAAAAACCGGCGCGTAAAACGTAAATAACGTTAACGTAAAAAACCGGGACGTAAAACGAAAAAAACCGGCGCGTAAAACGTAAATAACGTTAACGTAAAAAACCGGGGCGTAAAACGTAAAAACGGCGCGTTGAAAAAACGACTCGTGAAAAAGCCGGGCGAAAAAACGACGCGTTAAAAAACGAGGCGTGAAAAGGCCGGGCGTAAAAATCTTAAAAATTTAAAAAATTATATTAAAAAATTGATTTCAAAAAATTGTTTTACAAAAAAAATCTGTAATTGTAATTAAAAATTAATTAAGTCAAAAAACTAATTAATGAATAAGACAAAAAATGTAATTTAAAATTAATATATATAAAAAGACAAAATAGAGTGTTTTTACTTAAATACCCTTTTGGATTATAATATTAAAGACATAATAAGACAAAAACCATTTAATATTAATTTTTGTTACTTTTAATCTCATCCATCCATCAAGTTGATCTAAGGGTTAATAAGTGGTTCTCATAACTGGAGGTGGTTCTCATTTTAGCGGTCCCCTATATATATAATAGAAGTATCTATAGAAAACCCTTATAATTTAGAAAACTTGGGAAACTCTAACCTCCCGTTTTAAAAAAAAAATTACACATGTTATATACATGTTTTTAATGGTTTTGGGCAAAAAAAAATCAAAAAAACGCCGAGTAGATATTTAAAAAAAAAATAAACAAGTTTTGTTGTAACATATATTACATTTATGTCAGATGAATGTAACATACGTTACACCAAAACTTGTTTATTTTTTTTTTAAATATCTACTCAGCGCTTTTTTGATTTTTTTTCCCCAAAACCCTTAAAACATGTATATAACATGTGTAAATTTAAAAAAAAAAACATCGAGAGCTTTGAGTTTCCCGGGTTTTCTAACCAAAAGTGGGTTTTCTATATATATATATATATATATATATATATATATAGGGTTAGGTTAACGTACAAATGCCCTTATCGTACATTACGTACGCTACAATATCAGCCGTCCGATCGTCTTCCCGCATTGAATTCGCATGTTGTTTTTTTGTAACAATTTCGTATGTTGGTTTTTTAACATGCGATTTCATCAAAATTACCACATGCGAAATTGGTACACAAAAACAACATGCGAATTCATCAAAAATTATCACATGCGAAATTGTTATAAAAAAAACAACATGCTATTTCATCAAAATTATCACATGCGAAATTGGTACAAAAAAACAACATGCGAATTCATCAAAAATTATCACATGCGAAATTGTTATAAAAAAACAACATGCGATTTTAAAATGCGGGAAGATGATCTGACGGCTGAGATTGAAGCGTATGTAATGTACGATAAGCAATATTGTACAGTACTCTTTACCTATATATATATATATATATATATATAGGGAAAGGATCATGAGAAAACTACATCTTAATGAGAAAACTAGAAAACTAACTAAAATGCTAAAACATACCAAATTGTTTTTACAATTTTTTACAAAAAAATCGCAATTTTTTATATATATATAAAAATTTTCAAAAAAAATTTGTTGTACTGCACATGTGCATTATATGTGTACTATACATGTGCATTATATCCGTAATAGTGCACATGTGCAATACAACAAAAAAAATATTTTATTTTTTTGAAAATGTTTTTCTATGCATAAAATGTAGCGATTTTTTATAAAGAGATTTTTACATATTTCCCTCTCCTAAGCAGCTTTATTACATATTTCCCCAACCCATAAATTTAATTACATATTTCCCCTTTCTAAAGAAGCCTTATTACATATTTCCACAATCTCTAAATTTTTATTACATATTTCCCCAATCTCTAAATTTAATTACATATTTCACCTTCCTAAACCCCATATATTACATATTTATCAATTTCATTAAAAATACTCTTATAGAATTACTATTTTACCCCTAAAGAGTTTATTAAATAAACAACTACAATTATTTCCTAGCTTCACCTTTGAACTCGGATATTTTTATTTATTTTTAAATTAAAAAAATAAAACAAATAATATTAATCAAACCATTCTATGGTAATGTATATTAATAGACGCATTAACTAATAACTATTACTTATATTCTAGTATTTTTAGTTTTTTTTTTCATACTTCCTTGTGATATAGATTAAACATATTCCAAAGTTTGTACATTATAGAGTGACGAATAAAAGATTTTTTTGTACCGGTATTATTATCATTATATTTCGGTTTTAGTGTCACACCCTGACTTTTGCGGAAGCGTGATTTGGTGTGACTTGCTTAATATCATTGCATTCAACCATAACTAACAACTGTATGATAAAACCTGATGTTCATCCATGGATAATTTTCAAAATAATACAACCATCATTGTTTAACCGCAAACTAAGACTTCAAGTTTACATGACAACCCATTGTTTTAAGTTCTCTACTGGACCTCACAAAATCTACTTAACAAAACAAGGCTTTAAACCATGTATCCTATCAAAGATATAATACATGATCCAAACCCTTCAACGTTGGATGACATCATTTATTGAAGATACATCTTGTAAACTTCTACGCCCGCCAGATCCATTCTTAATTCCCTGAAATACATGTTGTTTGAAAACATCAACAAAAGTTGAGCGAGTTCATGCGTTTTGTATGTGTGCGCGAATAACCTTGAAAACATTTGTAAGTATGTATGTATGTATTTGTAAATTGGTATGAAGCAACAAGGAAAACAGATCAATTAATGTGTAGCTAATACATTAATATAAGTGACATGGTATAGGAAGCACACAACCCTGTAAGCGTATTTCGTACCGGCCCCTTTGGCGGAACGACATAGTCACCACATGCGGCCAACTCGCAGGCCCATGGGTGGGGCTCGCAACACCCAATAGATCAATCACTCATGCCCCCGGTCCTTATACAAGGATTAATGGTCTTAAGTCAATCGCCTATCCATTCACATGATCTAGCAGTACATTCCTTAGCTAATCATACCATTTGTAATTGTTTGTAAACAGTATGTAACATGTACTTCACCCCCGAAGTTATAAAAATGAAAACAGTTAAAAGAAAAGGGGGTCATGAACTCACATTTTTGCGTTCTTCGTATCCAATGTAACTCAAAGCTTCCTCTAGAACGCACGACTACCTACATGCGTACTACGGTCCATTAGACGGGTAGGTCGTGCCTTAACCTTGGTCTTAATTAGTGTCTTGAGTTACGTTAGTTTGTGTCAACAATGTTATTCCAAGTATATAATTATTTGTCAAAATAATATATATTTTAACTTAAGTTACATTTTATAATATATTTTAACTTGACACACTTATGTATTGTATATGTATATCCTTCCCAAGGATGGGTGTATTTGTATGCGTATTCCTATACTTGTATATTTTCGCCATGTATTGGCATCGTATTCCAGAGTGTATTTATACGTACAAGAATGCGTATTTCTTGCAATTATTAAGTATTCTTATACTTAATGTTATATCAACTTCTCCGGAATAATATTTCTAGTAAAAATACTTTAATATATATTTCCAAAATGAATATTACTTAGAAAATTATATATAATTTTCCTTTGGCAAAATAATTCGTATTTTCATATAAGTTCCAAAAATAATATATTTTTAAGTCTAACTTGAAAATATATGTGAACTTATTTTTCTTCCACAAATAATATATTTCAAGTTTAGTTAAGAGAATACATTTTCTTCCAAAAATAATGTATTTGATGTTTGTTTGAGAAAATATATATTTTCTTCCAAAAATAATATATCTTCTAGTAATTCCAAGAAAACTTATATATTCTTATTCACCAAAAATAATATATTTTCTTTTTGTCAAAAATATGATATAAACTTGTAATAATTGTGAAAATGCCATTTTCATTCTTTTGGTGTCCAAAATATTATTTATCAAAATATACCCATGAATAATATTTTCGGAATATTTTGTAAGTTATATTCCTTGGTTCGGTATCTTCAATATTTTGAGTATAATTTATGTATTCCCATTCTTGGGATTTTGGTAATATTTTGGATTGTAATTTATTGGTATTTTAATGAGTTATATTATTTCAAGTCCTAAAATAATATAACTAATACACATAATATACAAATAATCACACACACACATGGTGCCTTCTAAATATATATTTCCTAAATACATATTTAGTCACTTTTATTCATGAAAACCAACCTCCACTATTTTAAAAAATATTGTAACAAAAATTATGGTAGGGTTTATGTGAAAATCCATGGTTTAAATGCACTTGTAAATAATTGTATAGAAATATTTTTCTAAGTGTTTAATTTTTAGAAAAATTTTGCCATAGTTTCCCCTAAAAATGGAGGCTTCCATACCTTCAAGGTATATCATTTTCTTTTTGTAAATCAACACAATCAATTCACAATCAACAATAAACAATCTACACTTACCGATTTTGCCAAAATCAAGCATAAACTACCATTTCATGAACTTGAAAATTTATAAAAATTTGCATTAACTTACTAGTGTATTTAGTAAGTCTTGTTACCCATTAAAGTGTGGTTGATTCTTTAAAAACATCATTTTTAAAGAAAATACATCTTTACAACTTGTGATCACATTTTCTAAAAACGTTTCTTCATGAATCTTTCTTGTTACACATATGTTTCTACACCTTATTAACCACAAAAAATAAGGTTTATTTGTGTAAGAACCAAGATTTAGTAAAACTTTTATTTTTTTACTTGGTTTCTTAGAAAATCACTCTTGAAATCTTAGATCTACAAGACTTACATTTGATGTTAACCATTATTTCACAAGAACACATTATGTTCTTTCAAGTTCATGCTTTATGTGAGGATGATTCATTAGACTCTAACATGTTCATCCCCTCATCTTGCTAGATTATGTTTTTAATCATGTTCTAGCAAGATCATATGATGATCTACATCATTTTCATAAGCAAACATCAATCAACAAGTAAATCAACACATGATTCCTTCATGATTTCTTATAATTTTAAGCTTATGTTCATGTTTACTTCTTATGATTCTTAGTGTTCTTCAAGATTATGATTATGATTCTTCTTTTAACCACTAATATAAGATGTAAAATAGCAAGATCAATGTTCTTACCACTAGCTCAAGGCTAGGGATGATCAAGAGAAGAAAAAAAGTGGATAAAAGCAAATGAGAGAGGTCCTTGAACTTCCGAAGGTTCCAAGCTTCCTAATACACCTTCTTTCACCTTTGTATATGCTTGGAATGGGGTGAAGATGATTGGATGATGGTGGTTGTGGTGTGGTTGTTTACGGCCGTGAGTGGGAAATGAAGAGGAGAGAATGAGGGTGTTGGTGAGTTGATGAAAGAATGAAGATCTTAGAACTCTTGGTTTCTTTTATACCATGGTGTGGGGCCCTTGTTGGTCATAGGTAGTGGGGGGGGGGGGGGGGTAGTAGACTAGGGTTTAACTATTAAGTTAGTTTATAGTTCAAATGTAAGCATGTAGTTAGAGGTTTAGTTACTTGTTATTTATATAGGGTGTTATGATGTTCAGGAGCCATAACTAGCTTGGTAATGTTAAAACAATGCTTCTAGTGAAAATTTGGTATTTCGGGTAGTGTCCGGTTGTTCGGTTGGTTACCGGTTCGTTAAGGTGCTAAACTACGCAGTTTAGTGTGCTTTATGTTATCTTTTGTGACAGTTTTGATTCCCGACACTTAGGAAAGCATTCAGGACCATTTAACCATGTTTTTGCATGATTTTATGTTGTTTAAATGCTGAATTTGCTGATTTTCTGTAGAATCCTACAGTTTATGTAAGTTTTAGGCACTTTCCGGCACTTAAACTATCACTAGGAAGGCAGTTTTGTGATCCTTACTTTCCTACACACTATCCTAGTGTAATACTTGGTTTCTGGCTCATTCTGTGTCTCAATACAATGTTTGTCTATCTACTGAACTCCATCAACATTTTCCCGATTTGTCTGATAACTGTGCTAACTGTGTTTCGTGCATCATTTAAGTCAATAAAGTTCTTATGCAATAATGATATAACATTAGGCAATATGTGATGCACATGTATGTATATGGCAGTAATCAGAAAGCAGTTCAAGTCATTAATTGTAATGCAGCACAATCATTAAGCACTAATCATTATTTAATAATTGTACGAATACCTGGAATTTTGACAGTTGTCACATTCTCCCCCTGTTAAGAAAATTTCGTCCTCGAAATTTAAACTACATTAACTCCTTAGGGTTACGTTATGCGTGCATGGGTATATATATAACACCAAAGTGAATAACCACAAAACCGAATCAAAACTTATTCGAATCAGGTGAATCCAAGGACATAATACAATAACAAGAACCCAATGGTTAAAAGGTATGTGTTCTAGAATTAGATGTCAAAAGATACGAGACGTATAGATGTATATTCTGGTGTGACCTAGTTAATAGGAGTTCAACAAAAGAGGAGTTTCGATCCATAGAATTCCGAACGATCATTCATAATATGCAAATGAGTTTTCAGAAACAATAGCATCCGCTTGATGAACTCAAAATCAACAACTCAAATATGGTGGTAACATGAAAATGATCTGTCAACTTTCGAACAAATAAATGGTTAAGATTAGTGTGTTGACATTTTTGAATTGCGAAAATACACCGAAATGAAATACAATCGAATCTGGTGTATCATGGTCTTGATTTATAGTTGCATTAAGAGTGTTTAAATGACAAGTCAAACGAAAGGCATATGTAGGTTCGTATGAAACAGTTGACCTTGATTAGCACAAGCTACAAGTTTGTACTGATACCACAAGGTGTCGTAATGAGATAATCCATTGATAGCGGTGACCGAACAAGTTCACCATGTTTGAAATCAATGAAGGTGTTCTGAAACAAATCTGAAAATTTGATTTAAATAACATCATAGGGTTTTCAATCGAATATGGAACATCAAAGAACTACTGTTTCCGATCGAAGATGAAAAAGCATTAAATACCGCAAGGCATTCGATTGATAATGAAAGAACCGTTAGGAGGTACACTGGATGATATAAAATGAACTTATGTACCATTGTCTTGACACATAATTGTGTTAAGACTGCTTTAATTATGATAAAACAGAATGAATTTAGAGCAAGTTAATAAATAAATAAGTATATACGTGTATGAGATGCGTAAACGAGATTAGCGCAAGCTTCAAATTATCGAGACACCACCACAAGGTGTCGAAATCAACGAACGATTTAATGGAGTCGTAGACCAAACAAGTCTACTACGACTCGAAACAAAAGAACTTTTGCAAAAATAAATTTGAATATGATGTTCCCAATACATCATATGGCGTCTTGAATTGAATATGCGAAATGGACAAGTTCAAGCAATTGAACTTGGTTTCAGCGCAATCTGACAATGAAAGTATGTATCGACAATGGGGTTTTGGCATGGTTACAATGATAAACCATGTATGTATCTTGAAAGAAAAGAAGCTTTAAGAAAGTATGTTGACTTGATAGCAAAAGAGCCAACAATTGCAGTAATGTAGGTCATTCGAATCACAAATCAATAATTAGATTTAGCAAAATAATTTTTGAACTTTGGTGAAGCGCTTATTCGAAACGAAGCCACATGCATAACAGATGGTGCATGCGTAAATTGAATTTCCAAGAAAGGAAACAATGAGTATTTGCCAATATGAAGAAATGATCAAGTATCGAGACAAAGGAATGTTCGCTTTAATGAAGAAAATTGTCGTTATGCAACTACCATTAAGAGGAGTAGAGATGCAAAAATCTACTTGTTAGAAATAAAAGTGGAAATTTCAATATAAGATTTTCGAGTACTTCCCTTGTTTGGTTAACTAAAATAGCATATACGACAGAATAATAGTGTTGTCTGAGTTAATAGACGCGGTTCTTACGTGGTGACCTTTTAACGGATCTCGACATAAGTTCCCGAAGGTCTTAAGTGCATGATTCCTAACCCTCAAAGTTCTGTATTCTGCGTGTAACTACTTTGTGTATTGTGTATAAAACACAGTATTAACGTATGTTTAAAACAACTTCTTGACTCACTGTACCTTGGTATACTTTCTTCCTAAATTCACAGCTAATGATACTCGATCAACGATCAATTCTTAGAATAGTAGTTGGATCCTTGCAGTTAGTTAAATAAATCGTTAACCCTTGGCATGGAATTCCAATTCTTGAAGGTTGTCTTGTTCAGCTCTTGGTAGTCGATACTCATTCGAAAGTTACCACCCTTCTTTTCGACGTGCAATACTGGAGCTCCCCAAAGCAAGAAGCTTGGTCTTATAAATCCCTTATCTAACAGTTCCTGAAGTTGTGCTGACAACTCTTGCATTTCTGACGACACAATTCGGTAGGGTGCCTTGGCTACAGGCGCAGCGCCTGGAACCAGGTCAATGTGGAACTCGACTCCTCTTTGAGGAGGGGTAATCCTGACAAGTCTTCGGGGAAAACTCCAAGATATTCCCTTACGACAGGGATATCTTCGAGCTTCGGTTCTCCAGCTTCTTTGTCCACATCATGAGCCAAGAAGGCAACATGTCCTTTACGCAAAAACTTCCGTGCCTTCAAACAACTAATAATCCGTAGAGGCATAACCTGCTTCTCCTCACGAATCACGATCGTCTCTTCACTCGCCATCGGGCTGCGGAAACTCCTCTTGTGACATACGATCTCAGCTCGGTTACTCGACAACCAATCCATTCCAACTACTACGTCAAAACTTCCCAACTCAACTGGCAACAGATCAAGCGTAAACTCACGCTCTCCAAGCTCTATCACACAGCCTCTAATTACTTTGATGGCTTCTACTAGCTTCCCATCAGTTAGTTCTATCGAGTACGGGATAACTAACTTACTTGCTACTAAACCAAGTATATTCTTAAACTCTAGAGATACGAAGCTAAAATTGGCAACGGTATCAAGCAGTGCAGATGCATAACGTTGACTAATATGGGACGTACCGATGACCACGTTTGGATCCTGGCATGCTTCCCTAGCTCCGCTGTTGAGCTTTCATCCACGTGCCTCAGTGTTTTTAGGGCAGTATTTTCTGAAGTGCCTTTTGTCTCCACAGTTAAAACACCCTTGAGCACGTTTTTTTGTCACTCTTCCTACCTTGGTAGTCGTTGTTGTCATTGTTTCCTCCGCGATTCTCGCTACCATCTTGGCCTCCATTTCCACGTTCAGTACCTTGCCTACAAGTCACCTTGACATGCCCCCTCTTGCCACAGTTATCACATTTTCCATATTTACATCGCCCAACATGATAACGTAGACAGTTGTCGCACTTCGGTAGGATACCCATGTACTCTTTTCCCATTTTGGCCTTCTTTTTGTTATTCGCCCGAGTACCCTTCTTGAAATTTGCGAGCTTCCTCTTGTTATCTCCAGATGGCTCCACATGAGTCTCCTTTTTCTTTTCTGAGGTGGAAAATTTTCCCAGTCTAACCGCTTCTTCAGTGAGCGCCACACTTAAGTTGATAGCATCGGTAATCGGAGGTTTAGATGTTGTCACCATGCTTAGAATCTGAGGTGCCAATCCCCAGATGAAACGTTCGATCCTCTTAAATTATGGTTCCACCAGACGTGGAGCAACTTGCGATAAATCGTGAAATCACTGCACATGCTCGGCTATCTTTGGACCTTCCATTTTCAAGTTCCAAAGTTCAGTCTCCAACTTCTGGACTTCTGCCCTCGAGCAATATCTCTTACGCATCAGTTCTTTCAGTTCATCCCACGTCAAAGCATATGCAACAGTCTCACCCAATGTCTGAACCTGAAGGTTCCACCATGACAGAGCCCCATCTAGATACAGTCCAGATATGTACGTGACCTGACGCTCTGGTGCACATTTGCTCAAACGCAAAACATAATCCGTCTTCTCAACCTAGCGCACGAAGGCTACGGCACCCCCAGTGCCGTCGAAATCCCGGGGCTCGCAACCCAAGAACTGCTTGTAGGTGCAGAGGGTTGTTGCTATCGATGTTCCTTTGAATCGAAATCTTATAAGAAGAAGATCGGTTAGGTCAGGTCTTATTAAGGAAACAAGCACATAAGCCTCTACTTAACGAATAAGACCTAGGAGGTGCGTATACATATGTATATAAGCAATCATCATAGCAAGCAATCATAATCATCACAATTATAGCACAAACATGTAGATGGGAACATATTTAATGAGAACATAACGAGCAAGCACGTTGTTGATTTTTACGTTTAATGGGGAATATGACGATTGGGCTTTCATTATTTACCGACCATAATCACATTGTCTACAAATTGTATCACCTCAGAAGGGACACATGGTCACCCTACCCATGTCCAATAAGTCTATCAGTGTATCAAAATCACGTGGTCAAAAGTGGTCTTTAAAATTCTCCACAATCTCGGCTCATTAGTAGTGTCTTTACCCAAAAGTAATGCAATCCGCATAAAACCAAAAGCCAACTATACTGATGACTGAGGTGGAGAAGGGAAGAAAAGCAAACTGCTAACGTGTGCGAGCTCCTCCTCGAGCTTGTATACACGTCGAAGTAAGTAACTGATCTGCTACTCGACCGTAAGGAAACGAGCATCAAACTCTGGACAAGGTGTAAGAGTAGCAGGTGAGAGTGTCAAAAGGAGACAGTGATGTATGTGGAGGATCAAAGTATGCTGGCATAGACAGGGTGGAGGACATGGTGTCAGCTCAAGCTCCAAAACTCTGCGACTCAAAACCTCAAACTGTAGCTGATGTGATAGGAGCAACTCATCCCGTGTGTAGACTCCATAATGTGAGGGATGGTAGGGGTCTGAAATCAGCATAGTGCATGGTAGGAACTATTGGAATGGCTCGTCCAGCGGTGAAGAAGTGTAAGGAGCAAACGGTGCAGCCTGGGGGATCTGTGGAAAAGCTGCTGAAGCAAAAGGGATCATCGCGCAGGTGCTGGCCATAAGTACCTTCCCTTGGACGGGTGCAAAGATGTCCTGAAGGAAAACAATCGGCAAATCAGTGCGATGGACGTCGGACTCCATAGGAGGAAAGGAGCAACACTTAGCGGGTGCGGGTGAAGGAACAAATGGCTCAACAAAAGGATGATCAACAAGTGCAGGAACTGGATCAGGTATAAGGGGTGCAAGGTCTAGTAAACCAAAAAGGAGCATGGTCAGGATCAGTAATCGGCTCAAGATCAATAGGCGCAACATCAGACTGACCCAAAAAGGAACATAAGCTAGCTCAGGAGCAGGCTCTGGGTCGTGTGGAGGTGTGGGATCTTGAGCAGGTGATAGTGCGGCATACATAGTGGTGTTGCCATCTGAGTCAGTAGCAAAGCTGCAATCCAGACATCTGTAAAGCTGCAGATGTCACAGACTCAAAAGAGTCTGAAACCGAGTGCAAACTAGTATAAGAGGATAACTCAATAACAGGGATCTCAAGAAGTGGAATAACAACAATGTTCTCGTCTAACTTTCCATCATCAAGGGCGTCATCAGGGGGACCTTCAACAAACAAATCAACGCCATCATCAACTAATCGTCGTAAAGCAGATCCTCGGGAGGAATGACCATGAGAGGTACGGCATCGAGGATCGGAGCCATGATATGCTCGCCATCGGGGTGACCAATGATAAGGTGGTCATGGACTAGAACCTGAATGACAAAAGGATCCTCGTCAGGGAAGCCATCAGCAAGGGTAAATCATCACCAAAGCCTGGTAGCACGAACGGTTGGAAGTCGTCCTCGTCCTCGGGCCGCATGTTAGGATCACTCTCAGTGTCTGACGTATATATCTCTGGCGTGGCATGACCTCGTCGTCTGACGCGACTGCCTTCGAGTTGCGGGCATCCGACAACCCACTCTTTGAGGATAACATGTGTGCCTGCAACATTGTAATCCTAACATATGTACGTATACTAACCACTAACACCCAATATATGCAAACTAAGGCAATTTATCATGTAATTATGTATTCACTTTTATCCATCATGAAACTTTCTATCTTTCCTAGTCTCCCAGACTAAACCACCTAGTCTCCCAGACTAAACCACCTAGTCTCCCAGACTAAACCAACCAGTCTCCCAGACTGAACCACCCAGTCTCCCAGACTGAACCACCCAGTCTCTCAGACTGAACGACCCAGTCTCTCAGACTGAACCACCCAGTCTCGCAGACTGAACCACCCAGTCTCCCAGACTGAACCACAAACATAAACCTTGAAATGTGTTTTGTGTCTTTTCTTTATAAAAATGTTTGTTTCTTGGATCTGGGCGTTTTTGTGTATGCAATGAAAACATGTTGTAAAAATATTTTCGTGAGAGCCCTAATGATTGTAGTCTAGACTCGAGAAGGAATCCTAGTTCGCTACAATCGAAGCTCTGATACAAAACTGTCACACCCTGACTTTTGCGGAAGCGTGATTTGGTGTGACTTGCTTAATATCATTGCATTAAACCATAACAAACAACTATATGATAAAACCTGATGTTCATCCATAGATAGTTTTCAAAATAATACAACCATCATTGTTTAACCTCAAACTAAGACTTCAAGTTTACATGACAACCCATTGTTTTAAGTTCTCTACAGGACCTCATAAAAGCTACTTAACAAAACAAGGCTTTGAACCATGTATCCTATCAAAGATATAATACATGATCCAAACCCTTCAACGTTGGATGACATCATTTACTGAAGATACATCTTGTAAACTTCTACGCCCGCCAGATCCATTCTTAATTCCCTGAAATGCATGTAGTTTGAAAACATCAACAAAAGTTGAGCGAGTTCATGCGTTTTGTATGTGTGCGCAAACAACCTTGAAAACATTTGTAAGTATGTATGTATGTATTTGTAAATTGGTATGAAGCAACAAGGAAAACAGATCAATTAATGTGTAGCTAATACATTAATATAAGTGACATGGTATAGGAAGCACACAACCCTGTAAGCGTATTTCGTACCGGCCCCTTTGGCGGAACGACATAGTCACCACATGCGGCCAACTCGCAGGCCCATGGGTGGGGCTCGCAACACCCAATAGATCTATCACTCATGCCCCTCGGTCCTTATACAAGGATTAATGGTCTTAAGTCAATCGCCTATCCATTCACATGATCTAGCAGTACATTCCTTAGCTAATCATACCATTTGTAATTGTTTGTAAACAGTATGTAACATGTACTTCACCCCCGAAGTTATAAAACTGAAAACAGTTAAAAGAAAAGCGGGTCATGAACTCACAGTTTTGCGTTCTTCGTATCCAATCTAACTAAAAGCTTCCTCTAGAACGCACGACTACCTACATGCGTACTACGGTCCATTAGACGGGTAGGTCGTGCCTTAACCTTGGTCTTAATTAGTGTCTTGAGTTACGTTAGTTTGTGTCATCAATGTTATTCCAAGTATATAATTATTTGTCAAAATAATAAATATTTTAACTTAAGTTACATTTTATAATATGTTTTAACTTGACACACTTATGTATTGTTTATGTATATCCTTCCCAAGGAAGGGTGTATTTGTATGCGTATTCCTATACTTGTATATTTTCGCCATGTATTGGCATCGTATTCCGGAGTGTATTTATACGTACGAGAATGCGTACTTCTTGTAATTATTAAGTATTCTTATACTTAATGTTATATCAACTTCTCCGGAATAATATTTCTAGTAAAAATACTTTAATATATATTTCCAAAATGAATATTATTTAGAAAATTATTTATAATTTTCCTTTGGCAAAAATATTCGTATTTTCATATAAGTTCCAAAAATAATATATTTTCAAGTCTAACTTGAAAATATATGTGAACTTATTTTTTCTTCCACAAATAATATATTTCAAGTTTATTTAAGAGAATACATTTTCTCCCAAAAATAATGTATTTGATGTTTGTTTGAGAAAATATATATTTTCTTCCAAAAATAATATATCTTCAAGTAATTCCAAGAAAACATATATATTCTTATTCACCAAAAATAATATATTTTCTTTTTGTCAAAAATATGATATAAACTTGTAATAATTGTGAAAATCCCATTTTCATTCTTTTGGTGTCCAAAATATTATTTATCAAAATATACTCATGAATAATATTTTCGGAATATTTTGTAATTTCTTGGTATTTTAATGAGTTATATTATTTCAAGTCCTAAAATAATATAACTAATACACATAATATACAAATAATCACACACACATGGTGCCTTCTAAATATATATTTCCTAAATACATATTTAGTCACTTTTATTCATGAAAACCAACCTCCAATATTTATAATTTTTGTAACAAAAATTATGGCAAAGTTTATGTGAAAATCCATGGTTTAAATACACTTGTAAATATTTGTATAGAAACGTTTTTCTAAGTGTTTAATTTTTAGAAAACTTTTCCATAGCTTCCCCTAAAAATGGAGGATTCTATACCTTCAAGGTATATCATTTTCTTTTTGTAAATCAACGCAATCAATTCACCATCAACAGTAAACAATCTACACTTACCGATTTTGCCAAAATCAAGCATAAACTACCACTTCATGAACTTGAAAATTTATAATAATTTGTAGTAACTTACTAGTGTATTTAGTAAGTCTTGTTACCCATTATAGTGTGGTTGATTCTTTAAAAACATCATTTTTAAAGAAAATACATCTTTACGGCTTGTGATCACATTTTCTAAAAATGTTTCTTCATAAATCTTTCTTGTTACACATATGTTTCTACACCTTATTAACCACAAAAAATAAGGTTTATTTGTGTAAGAACCAAGATTTAGTAAAACTTGTATTTTTTTTACTTGGTTTCTTAGAAAATCACTCTTGAAATCTTAGATCTACAAGACTTACATTTGATGTTAACCATTACATTTGATGTTAACCATTACATTATGTTCAACTTCCGAAGGTTCCAAGCTTCCTATTACACCTTTTTTCACCTTTGTATATGCTTGGAATGGGGTGAAGATGATTGGATGAAGGTGGTTATGGTGTGGTTGTTTACGGCCATGAGTGGGAGAGGAAGAGGAGAGAATGAGGGTGTTGGTGAGTTGATGAAAGCATGAAGATCTTAGAACTCTTGGTTTCTTTTATAACATGCCGTCACCAATTAACTTATGTGTATTATGTTTGGTAAAGGTATAACATAATCTAATATAATAACTAAATAAAATCCATGGTGTGTGGCCCTTGTTGGTCGTAGGTAGTGGGGGGGGGGGGGTAGTAGACTAGGGTTTAACTATTAAGTTAGTTTATAGTTAAAATGTAAGCATGTAGTTAGAGGTTTAGTTACTAGTTATTTATATAGCGTGTTATGATGTTCGGGAGCCATAACTAGCTTAGGAACGTTAAAACAATGCTTCTAGTGAAAATTTGGTATTTCGGGTAGTGTCCGGTTGTTCGGTTGGTTACCGGTTCGTTAAGGTGCTAAACTACGCAGTTTAGTGTGCTTTATGTTATCTTTTGTGACAGTTTTGATTCCCGACAATTAGGAAAGCATTCAGGACCATTTAACCATGTTTCTGCATGATTTTAAGTTGTTTAAATACTGAATTTGCTGATTTTCTGCATAATCCTGTAGTTTATGTAAGTTTTAGGCACTTTCCGGCATTTAAACTATCACTAGGAAGACAGTTTTGTGATCCTTACTTTCCTACACACTATCCTAGTGTAATACTTGGTTTCTGGCTCATTCTGTGTCTCAATACAATGTCTGTCTATCTACTGAACTCCGTCAGCATTTTCCCGGTTTGTCTGATAACTGTGCTAACTGTGTTTCGTGCATCATTTAAGTCAATAAAGTTCTTATGCAATAATGATATAACATTAGGCAATATGTGATGCACATGTATGTATATGGCAGTAATCAGAAAGCAGTTTAAGTCATTAATTGTAATGCAACACAGTCATTAAGCACTAATCATTATTTAATAATTGTACGGATACCTGGAATTTTGATAGTTGTCACATTTAGACCTTTACCAAGAAAGTTTACGTTCAGATCAGGTTGTAATAGGATCATAATTCATGCTTTAAAATATCAACTAGAAATTAAAACTCATTTATCAGATATAGCACGAATTAAGTATTCCTATAACTTACCTATGATAATAATAATGGGATTAATATTATTTATTTTATTTTTTTAATTTAAATATAAATAAAAATATCCGGGTTCAAAGGTAAAGCTAGGAAATATATTGTAGTTATTTATTTAATAAACTTATTAGGGATAAAATAGTAATTCTATAAGAGTATTTTTAATGAAATGGATAAATATGTAATATATGGGGTTTAGGAGGTGAAATATGTAATTAAATTTAGAGATTGGGGTAATATGTAATAAAAATTTAGAGAATGGGGAAATATGTAATAAGGCTTCTTTAGGAAGGGGAAATATGTAATTAAATTTATGGGTTGGGGAAATATGTAATAAAGCTGCTTAAAAGGGTGAAATATGTAAAAATCCCTTCTATAAAATGTAAAAAAAAATTGGTACGTTTTTTAGGATTTTTAGTTAGTTTTTTGGTTTTCTTATTTAAACTAGTTTTCTCATTATCCATCCCTATATATATATATATATATGTACATATATATATGTACATATATATATATACATATATATATATATACATATATATATATCATGGTTGCAAAAGTCGCTAGGCGCTCCCTAGTCGGTCGACCGGGGAGTTGAGAGTACTCGACCTAGGCGGAGAGTACACGGTGAGTACTTGGCAAATTATAAAGAAATTAGTTTTCGGAAATTAAATATGTTTCAAATAACATAAGTTTACTAATATTTATAACAAAATACGTGAAATTGATATTCATTGTATAATATAATAGGAATAGAAATTGTGTTTTATTTTATTTTAAGTCAAAATCGGACCAAGTTGACCTATTAGATCCGATTTTGGCCGATGTTGACCTCGTCTGATCGATTACGAGTAATTATTCGGAGTTGAATAAAGTCGCCTCGGCAGCCTACCTTGTAGCGACTACTAGGGGAGTACTCGGCCTTGGAGACCTTATTTTACAACCATGATATATGTATGTATATATATATATATATATATATATTTGTACTTTTTGTGGATGTGTATAATTTTATATTTATTTCTACATGAACTAAATACATAATATACATACAAAAAATATATATTTATGATACTTGATGAATTTTGAAAGTATACATCTTATCTAAAATATATACTTTGTCACTTTTCGTTTAGAAATCTTCACAAAATATGAGTTTATAACTTTTGTCCAAAAATTCGTTTAATCATGTTTAAAGACTTCAAATAGTTTTCTAGTTACAAATTTCTTTGTTTAACAACTTTTGATCATAACAAAATTTATAAATTTTTTGCCATAGTTTCTTTTGAAATATGGATTTTTCCCAGGTTTATACAAAACTTGTGTTTCGAATCATTTCAATCTCAAATGTCATCAAGTATAAAAAATCATCATATTTTGTCAACAAAAGTACTATGAACATGAATAGTCTCTAACTTTCCCCAAAAGGAAACTTTATTCTTGATTTTTGTCAAAAATTTGTAGAACAAGATTTCATTAAAACTTTATGTTCTAGGTGACTCATATAGTCATTTAAAGTACAAATATGTATTCAAAACTCTTTCTACTAACATATTTCATGTTCTTGATTCTTTCCAGAAATGGAAACTTTATTTAAGTAATTTATCAAAAATTTAGTTTCTGGGATTAAATAATTTCTCATGTTTTTCTAGCATGCATATTAACTATTTAAATCATCAAAACTCATGTTCATAACTTTTGTTGATGAATCTAGTTAGATCTAACATGCATGTGTTTAGATCTTGTTTTTATACAAAAATAACCAAGATTCATATTCACTAGTATAAACTTCTTCAAGTTCATCCAAAATCATAGAAAAATCATAAGATCAAAATAATGGTTTTGGTTTTTCTTAATGTTTTTCATGTGGGTATTGTTTTGGTTTTGATTCAAGATGAACTTGTATTCTTTCAAAATAAAAAAATGATAATAAAGTAGAAACTAGTGAAGAGTTCTTACAATTTTGCTAGTAAAATAAAGATAAAGATGTGAAAATGTTGATGATTTAAGAGCTTCTAGTGTCACCAAAGTGCTTCAAATGGCTCTTCTAGTCTTACAAGTCTCTTGTTTCATCCATGAACCTCCATGTTTGCAAGATTTCTTATGTTTGGTTTGACCGATTACAAGAGAGAGAGAGAGAGAGAGAGAGAGAGAGAGAGTAGGAGATGGTAAGTTTTGATGGTTTTGTTGGAATTATGGAAAAGGTGGAGTGTTTGAGATGGTTGGGTTACTCTAGTTCTTACACTAATTATCCTCTCAAGTTCCCAACACATCAACTTAGTGGTGAGTGGGCATGGGGGACCCACCAAAATCGTGAATCATCAGGGGGGAAAGAGTTTGCAATTTTTATATAAAATCTTGATTAATATATAAACCTTCATAACTTTGATATTTTATATAAAAATATATACAATGTTTCAAGTCCTCATACTTTAAAGTAGTGTGACACTATGTAAAACTAATCCACCAAATTTATTAGTTCGTTGATCGGGTGAAATTTTGGTTCAGGTCCTGTACCGGGTTAAATACTGACCCTGCGTTTTATTTATATTAATACATGAAAAAAATTGTTTTTGCACATGTTTTATCATCCAAATAATTAATCCAACTTTTCGGACTAAAAATTTTATTATTTCTAACACAGTTCCGGTACCGGCTTTGCTGTCAGGCAGTTTACTGAACTAGCCGTGCAACTTAACACAATAAGATTCAATTGCAGATTTTGTGTCGTTTTTAATACCCATTATATTATTTATGGCAAATAATATTTATTTTTGGGTTTTCGGAAAATTACTGTTTCGTTCTGGGGAATGTTGTACACTTCTGCAGGATTAGTGTATTTTTCTGCGGACTTGGACAATTTGGTTTTTAATTGGAATTTTCTAAATAATAAAGGCACATGTTATTTTAGATAGAGTTTTATAGAATATTTGTGCAGACATATCTGTATGTCTTATTTTTATCGTGTCAGACAGTACCGCGACTTGTACTGGCAGTATTTTTTGTTCGCGTTCCTATCGTCAGTCCAGGATATTGTTTCTAATCGCAATGGATTTCTTATCATACTTAACTATGATTCTTATAATTCCTAGACTTTTAAGACTTAATTAAATAAAATCAAGTCAAACACACGAAAATAATTAATTTAATTAGTTGTTCGGGTTGTACGGAATTATTGGAATTTTGCCGATTGTCACAATATTACATGATCATAATAGTAATATGAGTTTTTATTTGACAACCCGAGATTTCAAAGTCTATCTTTTACACATAACTGAGTGCACAACCTTGTTTTATAATTTGGTTTATTTAAATGATTTGTGGTTATGTGAATGGTTATCAGTGATGTGTTTGCTTGATGGTTGTATGAGTAGTGTTTAATGTGATTAAGCATAGTTAACTGAGATTTAATATAAAGTTTCTTTGTCACCATTGGTCCCGACGAAAGTCCAGGCATTCGCCACCCTCAAGTTCGACGAAACAAGGGTGTTTCGTCGGGTTGGTCTTTCGCCGGAAACGGGCCTCGGCCCAAACTCATTCGCGGCCCAACTTGTTTTGTATAACTTCTTATATTGTAACCTATTGCCGTAAGATCAAACCCTAAGGCTCCTTCTCCAGAAACCTTGTGCGACGGTAATCATTAGATCACGAAATCTTCTACCTCGATTAACCTAGATCCTTCGGCTCACGGTTAGTGTTTAATCTTATTGTTCGATGAAGTCTCGATGTTATGATTTTGTGTATGATCAGGGTTTATAAAATATAGTGAACCTAGAACTGTCATGTTGAGAATTGACGATTTTTCAATGATGAGATACGATGAACGATATGTTGTGTTGACTTATGGTTAATGAAAGAAATCTGTGATTATGAATTGGTAGTGAGATTTGGTCAATATCTGTTATCATGTGTGAAATCATGCTAATGTGTATCAATGTTATTATTGAGGCTTAATAGTTGTGATGATGAGCAATGATTAAGATTTGGTTGAACATGATAATGTAACCGTCGTTTGATCGATATTCTATGTTAAAGAAATGTGCAACTGATGTTCTGTAACTGAATTCTGATGAAACATGTGAGGTTTCATCATTCATGTAGCCCGATGGAACATGTGACGTTTCATCACCTAGGTAACCGACGAAACATGGGGGTTTCGTCGACATACATTATGATGAAACATGGGGGTTTTCGTTGACATACATTACGACAAAACATGGGGGTTTTCATCGCAGGGATGTTTCGTCGCTTGGGTTGTTCATCGGGCACAATGGACAGTATGTGTGTGTGAATTGATTAGTACTTTGTTTATACAATATGGTAATTGCATGCTAACTATACTCTTTAATGTTAAGTGACATGTGTAAGATGTGGACTGTTATGATAATTCGGTACGTGCTACATGATGACAGTGAGCTTAATGCTAAATGTAAACTGTGTGACCATACGTGAATTACCGTGCGCAAACATGTGATTTGAATGATGATGAAACTGATGTTGTTTGGTAACCACGGTAGGGTTTGGGGTTGACCAACTGGACGGGTAATTAAAACATACCGAGCAAACCAAGGTGAGTTCATTCCTCTTGAGCATGCATCCCGGTGGTTGGGACAGTCTTTGGGTATCCCTGAGAGGGATTGGCTTTGGGTAAATCATGGGTATTCCTGCGAGGAATATGTCTTTTGGGTAAATCTGGAATGTTGGATAATATACTCATCCTATCACCATTAAAGTCCCTCCGTGTTGTTTGGTTACCTGAGAGGTAACAATGTATTAGTTGGTAGCGCTACTTAGGTTTGGCACCCTCACCCCGTACCTGAGAGGACGGGTGTGAACTAATGACCTAGTCATGGCCAATGCTTTGATAGGAGCATTGGAGAAAGGGCAATGTAAATCAGGAGTCGTCTTGCATTCAGGATATTATCAACATTAAATTCAATGGATTAAACTAAACACTTGGTAACCAACGTTTTCGTAAAACTATGAACTCACCAGCGTTGTCTGATACACTTGTTGCATGCTCGCAGGTCGTTAGGTACTTTGGATGGGAACTTGCTATCTGGATGGCTGGAGTGGTCATGGGTCGCAGTGCTTAGCTATGCGTGTTTTGTTTACTGAATTCACATACATTGAGTTTTGAAACATTTAAACAATTAATTGTTATTTGCTTCCGCTGTCACTATTTAACATGGATTATAATCTATGATTGTTTCATTTAACGAATGGAATTTTGTCAAACATATTATGGTTAGTTCAATGTGATTGGTGGCTAGATCCTGGTACGTCACACGCCTAGCGGGGGTTACCGCATGTGGTATTTTGGGGGTGTGACATTTTATGCAAGTTCCGTTATTATACTAAACTTTGACTATTTTGCCCTTTTTATTAAAAATAAGGTTTCAAACACCAATGAACTTGCAAATGAATTACATACTGATATGTTAACAGGCTAGTCAGGCTCTGAGTATATAGAATCATTCGAAGGAAATCGAATGTATCAAGATCAAATAGCTTACGAGCCAAGACCTAATTAAGGGGCTTGGTGGAGCGCGCAATGTGACCCGCACTAATGATTTAGCGACGTGTCACCAATAAGTCGAAAAGCACTATCACATAATGATATGCAAAACTATGATAGTATGAGCAACCTGTGTCGATTAAGGATCGACAGGATTAGAAGCTCCAAAAAGATACATGCACCTATTATAAAGGTTAATTGGAGTGCCTTAGAGGCTCAAAGGTACTGGGGAAGATTAAGCCCAATATAAGGTAGAAAATACTTCCCTTACCTTAACAAATCTCGAGGTCGAGATTTCTTTTAAGGGGGTGAGGATGTAACACCTCGAAAATTCACGTCCTATAATGCGTTGACACGTGTCATATGTTTGAACGTGTGAAAGAATGTTCTGAAGGGACTAAAGTTGACAAACTTGAAAAGTATATGAAAATACGAGTTCTAAATGTCAACAGTGAATAAATATATTGTACATTAACCCTACATAATGTTTATAACATCAAACGAATAAATCATGGATCATACGAAGCTAAAAGTGAGAGATTACAAACTACAGGGGTTAAATGTGTCAACATGTTTAAGTTATACCTCTGAGTGACCTTTTGACAAACTCGAAGCTTTGTAGCGGTTAATTATGCTCACTAGAATGCACGATAAAAATTTCATTAAGTTTCGTTATCGTATGAGAAAGTTATGATCAAATTCGTATACGAGGGGTTAAAGCGTCAACGTTGAAAGTTTGGACCTTTCGGGTGACAATAAAGTTAACCGGGGACTAAACAAAGTGGCTCAATGTCTTAAAGCCCTTAAATGTCAATTTAGAGGGTTCAAAGTGCAAGAAAATAAGTTAAAAAACCTTTCGGAGGACCAAGAGCCAAGGATGCAAACTGAAAAAGAGACTTTTGGCCCTGATGACATGCTTGCGCACCTCAACAACCACACTCTTGCGGTGCGCAAGGAATGCCCAGATACAGCAAGTTGGTTGTTGGCTGTTTTAAACGTTGCAACTGATCTTTAAATGATTTTCCACATCTTGTTTGGCCCCTAAACAACCCCTAAACACTAGGGACACTTGTTAATAAGTTGTGGTCAGTGGTAGACTTACTTGTCAACATTTTATGGTGATTAAATCACTATAAAAGGGCATGAAGTTGCAACCATTTGATCATTCATCTCTTGTGCAATTCTGGAGCCTTTGGGAGCTTAAGAGCAGACACAAGACCTTCCTAATCAAGCATAGGACTCAGTAAGTTTACTAATCCTTCCTTAGTTAAGTTTTTACTTAGTTTAAGCTTAGAAGTCAAACCGTCGTAATTAACGGTTGACTTTAAGATTAATCACTAATGGTCCAGTGATTAGTCGAATCAAAAGTAGTTATAAGTTGGTAATTATGTGGGTAATAAACCCTCAAAAGGGTTCCCCCTTATTCCCACTCTAACTAGGTCAAATGTCGGGTCAAACTTGCTAAGAAAAAGTCAACAGGATACTTAAATTCTAATTTATGCATAATTAGCAATGTAGAACATATACAACCTGTTTGATCATTAATATAACTTGGTAATTAGTGTAAGAACATGTCTAAACATGTTCAACCCGATAATTTACTGTTTAGACCCGGTTCGGAACCGAAAGTCGCAAAGCTTTGACTTTTGCTTTGACTTCAGTTCTGACCCGTTTTGGTATGATTTAGAAATACCTAAGAGCTTCATTTGGACCAGGTTACATGCTAGTATAACCCTATGTGATTATACCCCATGGTTCATTAGTTAACCGATTAATACGCATGATTCCGTTAATTGCCCATATGTTGACCATTATGCCCTTTTCACCCTAAAATGTGATTTTTGAAAATGTAAAAGAGTATAAACCTTAATTACTGATATATAGACTTGTACCCAAAGTTTGACATCAGTTTGAGGTGTAGATTAAGAGTTATGCTCGTTAGCGTAAAATGAAAGCTTTATGTTAATTAAACGGCGTAATTAGCGTATAGCCTAGTTAAACCTACTTTTTGATATCAAACTTAATACCCACTGATGTAATATATTATTTTGGGATTTTTATGGATTTTTAATAAATTTTAGGCTGAGCATAACTCGTAGTTGTAGGCTTAATCCGGTAATTGTCGGTTTTGCCCTTACGGGTTATAAAATGAGTTTTACATATCTAATTGACTCCAAACCTTTTTCTACTGATTACATATGATAAATAAATTATTTTAAACCTCCTGGAATAATAAAAATATCAGATTTCTAAATAGAACCCGAAAAACGGCTTCTAATCGCCTAATTAAGCATTTTTTAACGCCTAGTATGTACTAGAACTATTTTAAACATACTAAGGGTGATACCTACTGATATTTGAGGTAAATTATAATATTTTAACAGTAAGAAAAAGTTGTTAAACTCAGACTTCGGTATTGAGCTTTTCGGCTTATGTGAAATTACCAAAATGCCCCTACGGTGCATAGTTTGGTTATAAATGATAAATTTCACATATATACTTTACCCTACTGATATAACTTAGTAAAATAAGTATTTTTGCTGATTATATCAGTCCTGTAACTCAGGTAAATACTTAAACTCTTTTATAACCTTTTAAATGACCAAACTACCCCTACGGGGCATAGTTTGTGTTTAAATACATTTCGGGCATAATGAAAGACATCTTACTGACACAGTAGCACATTCCTTGACCTCCTGAGTCTAGACTTAACATAGGAATATTCTCAAGCCTAATCTGGAAATTTTTGCTTCCAAATTTTTATATATACGTCTCCAAGCGAAGAAGCTGTAATAGAAGTTCTCCACATCTGGAGCCATGAAATGCTGAGCTTCGTAGCGCGGCTAGAATGAAACGAGCATCCAAAGAGAGAGCATTCAGAAATAACTTGAAGAAGAAACTCCTTTTGCTGAAGATCGTTTCCTTAATAGTCCTCATAAGGACATATTTATCTTTCAGTCCCTTCGAGGACACATTATTTCCTTTCAAAGACCCGCTTAGGGCAACTCTGTACTTTTATTTTCATATAATGGATTGATTAAATTAAGTTTTCATTCTAAACACGAAATATGAAATAAATGGAAAATAACATCCCTTAGAAGGGAAGTGCCTACGGGCTATAATTAACGTCCTCTGAGACTAAAGACAGTGGTAGCCTACAACTCCCTGTCAAGAAAAGGTAATGAACTTTTGATTCAAACCTTAACGCCTCGATTCTCTGCAATCATGGCTTATAAATTTAAACTTGTTCACGTGACTAGGCCTTTTGTGCTATTACTAACTTATGAATTAGGATTTATGATAAAAATCCTGAATAAAATAAATATCATTCCTTTTCTGCCAGTAAATATTAAAAAGAATCTAAAAGGTGAAACCTAGCCTACATGTCATTTTAGACGTGGCCAAGATGGTGAGACCTATTCAAGGGATTCAGATCCTTGTTAACACCTAAGAACGTGTTAGCACTCCTGACAAATGTGATTCGAGAAAATCACAACAGTCATCCTTATATTGGATTCTTCCAAATTTTCTTGTCTAGCCTAGTGATTTAGAAATCATGGCTTAAATCATCAACTAAAGATGATCATATTGTTAACACCTAAGAACGTGTTAGCAGTCTTGACAAAAGTGATCTGAGAAAATCACAATAGTCATCCCTATATTGGAATTTTTCAAATTTCCTGATTTGGCCTAATGATCTAGAAATCATGGCTTATGTCATCCTATAAGATGAACATATTATAAACATCCGTTAGTGATGAAGTGCCTGCGGGCTAAACTTGTTGTCCGATAAGACAACGACAGTGGTGGTCTTTGACCTCCTGCCTAAAAATGTTGGACCATGTCCAAGCATAATAGTCGGTATGATCCAAACGATCTTGACTAATAGCATCTGAAAAGATGATCATATCATAAATATCCCTCAGAAGGGAATTGCCCACGGGCCATATCTATTGTCCTAAAAGATAAAAGGCAGTTGTAGTCTCCGATTCTCTGTCAAGAAAAGTAACCGACTATGCTCAAACCTTAAATGCCTCAATCCCAAACGATCATGGCTTATAAATTCAAATCTGTCCTCGTGACAAGGCCGATGTGCCACTTTAATATCCTTAATGTCTTATATACTAGGATAAATTATAATGAAAATACTAATAAAATTAACAAATTAACCCATATGGTTTATATTACCATGGTTAATAAATCATAAAAAATGATAATTTCATAATAACCTTTGAGTAAATCATTGTCAATATTTATGTAGCAATCAAGCTACATGGCTGGATCAGATGAAGTTAACAGCCACTTGAAGGTAAACAATGATACTACCAGGATTAATATAACTGGAGCGGAACTGCATGCATTAATAGATGATGCTGTTACTCGAGCTCTTGACAGACAGTATAATGATTCATATGATACCCGCTCTAAGACTCTATCTGTGGCTCGTAATAAGCCCCCTTCTAAATCACATGAGTCAAAGGAAGACGATGTTCATAACTCGTCAAATCAGAGGAGTGTTCCGTCTAGACAGGTTGTGCTTAATGAAGAGCCACATGTTAAAACCTGTTCATATAAATATTTTGTCTCCTGCAAGCCTAGAGACTTTACAGGAGAGGAAGGGGCCATCGACTGCATGACATGGCTCGATGAGATGGACACTGTTGTTGACATCAGTGGTTGTGCGGAGCAAGATGTTGTGAAATTTGTTTCACAATCATTCAAAGGAGAAGCGTTGGCATGGTGGAGATCATTGCTCCAAGCCACGGGAAAGGTCCTACTCTACAACTTATCTTGGGATCAATTTACTGCATTAGTCAAGGAAAACTATTGCCCTCAGCATGAGGTAGAAAGGATAGAATCAGACTTCTTGACTCTGGTCATGAAGAATTTGGATTGTCAGGCATATGTGACAAGTTTCAACACTATGTCCCGCCTAGTTCCTTATTTAGTCACCCCTGAACCTAAACGCATAGCGCGTTTCATTGGAGGCCTAGCACCAGAGATAAAGGGAAATGTTAAAGCATCTAGGCCTACCACATATAGGTCCGCGGTGGACTTATCCTTATCTCTCACTTTAGATGCTATCATGAATAAGTCTGTTAAAACTTCTAGCGAGGGAAAGAGGAAAGAAGACGAGGAAAACTCGCATCAATCTAACAAGCAGAAGAAGGGAAGCTCTGAGCATAGGAAAGATTCCGATTTTAGGAAAAGCTCGAGTCAGTTCAATAACAAGCCCAAATGCAGTAACTGCAGAAAACAACATTCTGGAAAATGTACGATTGACCCAAGTGCTAAATTGTGTGGAATTTACAAGACCAACGGTCACAAAACTTTAGATTGCAAGGAGTTGAAGAACGCGACATGTTACAATTGTAACGAGGAAGGGCACATCAAAACCAACTGCCCAAAACTTATAAGGAAGCCTGGAGAGGCCAAGGGAACAAATGCATGAGACTCCCAGAGGAACACCCAGGAGATGATGCAGAATAATTATATAACAGGTACTTTTCCTTATCAATCAATTTATGCAGAAATTTATTTGATGCTGGCACATATGATTCTATAATGAATGGTAACTGGTGAGAACTGTTGTCTCCGCCTGACTAGGACTCCGGTCATTTAACGCAAGATAGAAATTGGCCGGTGATACTTTAGAGAATACTCCAACAAACCTTAGATCGATATTTTATATCTATTAAGAATCACTCTTTTCTGATATCCTTATGACAAACTTTCAAGCTATCCAAATTCATTAATATAATAAAGACAGATGTGACTTTTTGGTCCCCTGTCAAAAAGGGTGATGGACTAGATCCAACCCTTAAATGCCATTAATGGTCTTTTGTGACCTAGGCTAAGTGATATTGATATTTTAATGACATTCATTAAGAATGCTAGTGCCATATTGGCCTGTATAGTTTAATGAAACCATGGTTAGTATGTGTTAAGGCCATCAGGGTGATGAATAGCAGTTGTTGGATTGCAACTAAGTAAATGATTCATTTGGTAATAGGAACCATTTCTTTTGTTCTTGTCAGAAATCTTCAGTCATAAAATTCTAATGTACTCTCTCTCCCATCCTCGGAGATAAATCCTTTCATAAGAATCTGGAATACTCTTCCCCAGAAAGAGTACGACAATATATATATATTACTTTATTTTATTATTTTCTCATTATTTCATATCGCCTGCGAATGCCAAACTATGTTTGATAAGAGTGCCATATGAGGATTGGCATATCCCAGTGTGTCCCATAGATTGCTTCCATGCCTGATCAGTATGGAGGTTTAATGCATGGAACCCTGAGATATCCCAATGGTCATATTGCACTAAAGTCGACTAGTAGTATTCAAAGAAGATATCCAGAATGGAATTGTCCAAGTAAATGTTCCCGATTAAGGAATTCGTGGACTTATAACAAAAATGTGTCACTTATTTGACACAAGCAATGATGGGTGAACTGGAGCCTGAGATATGGAAATCTCTGTAACCTCCTTGTATCTTGATTATCTTCTCATAAGTTTTCCCTGCTTACCTCCTAGAAGGCAGGTAGAATTAAGATTAACATCCCGCTGTGGGCTGGAGTATTGTGAAAGACTCCATATTGATTATGGAATAATCGAAACCTTGATTAAGTAGGTTTTAAGACATAGGCTCATATAGCTTGACTCAATTTTTGAGGGTTTTATGTTATTGAATAAGAAAGACGGATCATCTTGCTTATGCATTGATTACCGCAACCCTATATAGGCAACAATTAAGAATCGCCATTACCTGCCCAGGACCGTTGATTGGTTCGACTAGCTGTAAGGTTTAGCTATTCTTGGAGATTAGCTAAGCAGTGGTTGGAATAACCATCTCACCTTAAGATAAACTTTTCCATAATAGTCGATGTATAAGTATCAAGGTGGCTCCTTTGGATACCTTGTATAAATGAAATATCAAAACATCCGTTGGATGGACGAGACTTTGGGGAGTCCAATTATTAGGATCTGAAAGTTGACTTGGAAACAACGAATAAGATCAAACAAATCCCTAATTATCTATAAGTTGCCATTATTCGGCAGAAAATCAAGGATTAATGGAAAGTAGTAACCTTCCTAAATTCTTGTTAAGAAATAAGGCTCAACAAAAGATATCACCCAGGCAGGGTGTGACAAATTTGTTAAATTATCAGGCTAGTCAGGCTCTGAGTATATAGAATCATTCGAAGGAAATCGAATGTATCAAGATCAAATAGCTTACGAGCCAAGACCTAATTAAGGGGCTTGGTGGAGCGCGCAATGTGACCCGCACTAATGATTTAGCGACGTGTCACCAATAAGTCGAAAAGCACTATCACATAATGATATGCAGAACTATGATAGTATGAGCAACCTGTGTCGATTAAGGATCGACAGGATTAGAAGCTCCAAAAAGATACATGTACCTATTATAAAGGTTAATTGGAGTGCCTTAGAGGCTCAAAGGTACTGGGGAAGATTAAGCCCAATATAAGGTAGAAAATACTTCCCTTACCTTAAAAATCTCGAGGTCGAGATTTCTTTTAAGGGGGTGAGGATGTAACACCTCGAAAATTCACGTCCTATAATGCGTTGACACGTGTCATATGTTTGAACGTGTGAAAGAATGTTCTGAAGGGACTAAAGTTGACAAAATTGAAAAGTATATGAAAATACGAGTTCTAAATGTCAACAGTGAATAAATATATTGTACATTAACCCTACATAATGTTTATACCATTAAACGAATAAATCATGGATCATACGAAGCTAAAAGTGAGAGATTACAAACTACAGGGGTTAAATGTGTCAACATGTTTAAGTTATACCTCTGAGTGACCTTTTGACAAACCCGAAGCTTTGTAACGGTTAATTATGCTCACTAGAATGTACGATAAAAATTTCATAAAGTTTCGTTATCGTATGAGAAAGTTATGATCAAATTCGTATACGAGGGGTTAAAGCGTCAACGTTGAAAGTTTGGACCTTTCGGGTGACAATAAAGTTAACCGGGGACTAAACAAAGTGGGTAAATGTCTTAAAGCCCTTATATGTCAATTTAGAGGGTTCAAAGTGCAAGAAAATAAGTTAATTGACCTTTCGGAGGACCAAGAGCCAAGGATGCAAACTGAAAAAGAGACTTTTGGCCCTGATGACATGCTTGCGCACCTCAACAACCACACTCTTGCGGTGCGCAAGGCATGCCCAGATACAGCAAGTTGGCTGTTTTAAACGTTGCAACTGATCTTTAAACGATTTTCCTCATCTTGCTTGGCCCCTAAACACTAGGGACACTTGTTAATAAGTTGTGGTCAGTGGTAGACTTACTTGTCAACATTTTATGGTGATTAAATCACTATAAAAGGGCATGAAGTTGCAACCATTTGATCATTCATCTCTTATGCAATTCTGGAGCCTTTGGGAGCTTAAGAGCAGACACAAGACCTTCCTAATCAAGCATAGGACTCAGTAAGTTTACTAATCCTTCCTTAGTTAAGTTTTTACTTAGTTTAAGCTTAGAAGTCAAACCGTCGTAATTAACGGTTGACTTTAAGATTAATCACTAATGGTCCAGTGATTAGTCGAATCAAAAGTAGTTATAAGTTGGTAATTATGTGGGTAATAAACCCTCAAAAGGGTTCCCCCTGATTCCCACTCTAACTAGGTCAAATGTCGGGTTAAACTTGCTAAGAAAAAGTCAACAGGATACTTAAATTCTAATTTATGCATAATTAGCAATGTAGAACATATACAACCTGTTTGATCATTAATATAACTTGGTAATTAGTGTAAGAACATGTCTAAACATGTTCAACTCGACAATTTACTGTTTAGACCCGGTTCGGAACCGAAAGTCGCAAAGCTTTGACTTTTGCTTTGACTTCAGTTCTGACCCGTTTTGGTATGATTTAGAAATACCTAAGAGCTTCATTTGGACCAGGTTACATGCTAGTATAACCCTCTGTGATTATACCCCATGGTTCATTAGTTAACCGATTAATACGCATGATTCCGTTAATTGCCCATATGTTGACCATTATGCCCTTTTCACCCTAAAATGTGATTTTTGAAAATGTAAAAGAGTAGAAACCTTAATTACTGATATATAGACTTGTACCCAAAGTTTGACATCAGTTTGAGGTGTAGATTAAGAGTTATGCTCGTTAGCGTAAAATGAAAGCTTTATGTTAATTAAACGGCGTAATTAGCGTATAGCCTAGTTAAACCTACTTTTTGATATCAAACTTAATACCCACTGATGTAATATATTATTTTGGGATTTTTAAGGATTTTTAATAAATTTTAGGCTGAGCATAACTCGTAGTTGTAGGCTTAATCCGGTAATTGTCGGTTTTGCCCTTACGGGCTATAAAATGAGTTTTACATATCTAATTGACTCAAAACCTTTTGCTACTGATTACATATGATAAATAAATTATTTTAAACCTCCTGGAATAATAAAAATATCATATTTCTAAATAGAACCCGAAAAACGGCTTCTAATCGCCTAATTAAGTGTTTTTTAACGCCTAGTATGTACTAGAACTATTTTAAACATACTAAGGGTGATACCTACTGATATTTGAGGTAAATTATAACATTTTAACAGTAAGCAAAAGTTGTTAAACTCAGACTTCGGTTTTGAGCTTTTCGGCTTATGTGAAATTACCAAAATGCCCCTACGGTGCATAGTTTGGTTATAATTGATAAATTTCACATATATACTTTACCCTACTGATATAACTTAGTAAAATAAGTATTTTTGCTGATTATATCAGACCTGTAACTCAGGTAAATACTTAAACTCTTTTATAACCTTTTAAATGACCAAACTACCCCTACGGGGCATAGTTTGTGTTTAAATACATTTCGGGCATAATGAAAGACATCTTACTGATGTCACAACATATTTGAGGCATAATTAACTTAGGAAACCTGTATATGGCTCTCATGAATACCCGTTACGCTTCTTACGCATTCGGTACGAATTATGTAACTAGTTTACATAAATTAGCCGAAACGGGTCAAACCTTATCGGTTTTATCTCAAAATCCAGAATGTGTAAGAAATACCCATATTATACAAGTCTTCAAACTTGTCGGGTCTAAAACACATTCTTTTCCGGTCTTCGCTTAATCATGCGTTTGAACCGTATATTTCCTTAAGACTAACCGGTCTAAGCTTAGGCTTAATTAAAGACCTGTTACCATTCTAATTGGTTATTTATACCATCATTCCAGACTAGAGCCTTCCGGTAAATTGTACCTACGCTTACTTAAGTGAATACGGCTGAGTTGTTAATTCTTGCTATTTAAGACAGGAGCTAGCTCAGGTAAATACTCTTAACTTATTTTCCCTTATACGGGCTTGGGATACGGTATTATAAAAATACCGCTTGGTCGGGTGTAGAAACCTTTTAATCGGAAATGATTAAATTGCATAATCCCGTTTTAATCTGTATTGATTGATAACAAAGAACTTTAGGGGTTAATGACCGTGTCCTGGATATCCTTGGCTCATTTAAAAAGTGAATGGCCATAACTTAAGCACAAGGTGTAGGCATAACACCTCCTGTTGCGTATGTAAAAGATATACTCACTCGTAAGGCTGTCTTCTTGTGAGTTATATTTATGGTGTGTCGATTAATCTTGACCGGCTTGTATTGTAGAATCACCGGCCCTAAATGTTGGACAAACATGTAAATCGGATACAAGATCTTTATTAATAAAATTGTCCCAAGTATAAAAGATTAATTTTGCCTCGTGCATTTTAATCAAATTATAAAAGATATTTTGTGCCACGTGCATTCAAATCAATTTTCAAACTCTTTTCAAAATGAGTCAGTTGAGTGTATTTACCAGTGAAAACTGACGTATTTTCAAAAGTCTAAGTGACAGGTACAAGTACGTAATAGGCTGGAAGCTGCTCAGGACGATAATAAAGAATCTTGCAAGTTCTAGGCGTCTAAAGTCTGTTGAACAATATTTATATTTTAAGATCCGCCTGTGGATCCTTTACTTTCCGTTGTAATACTTGATATTACTTTATATTCGGATTGTAATATATTTATCTTTTGCTTCCGCTGTGCATGTATATATTGTGTTGTTTGACTATGATGATATCATCCCAGTTTCCAGACCATTCAAGTGCACATGCTCGGAGCATGTCTTCTAAGGTCTGAATCGTGCGTTCTGACTGCCCATCTGTTTGTGGATGGAAAGCCGTACTAAACTTCAGTCGTGTCCCCCAAGCTGCCTGAAAACCTTTCCAAAATCGTGAGGTGAAACGTGGGTCTCTATCAGAAACAATGGAAGATGGTGTGCCATGGAGTCGAATAATTTCTTGAAGAAATATTTCGGATAACTTATTAACCGAAAATCCTTGCTGAATTGGTAGAAAATGTGCTGACTTTGACAATCTATCGACAACAACCCATACAACATCATTCTTTTTAAATGTCTTAGGCAAACCAGTAACAAAATCCATTGTGATCTCATCCCATTTCCATATGGGAATATCCAATGGCTGCAATAGACCGCTTGCTCGTTTGTGTTCAATTTTCACTTGTTGGCAAGTGAGGCATTTACTTACGTATCGAGCAACGTCTTCCTTCATGCCATTCCACCAGAAATTATGTCTTAAGTCTCTATACATTTTGGTAGATCCTGGGTGAATTGAAAATGGTGAGCTGTGAGCTTCGGCTAACAATGACTCACGAAGGGTGGAGTCATCGGGTACACAAAGTCTCTTACCGCACCAAATCACCCCATGATGGCCTATACAAAATTCAGATTGCTTACCCACCTCAAGATTTTGCACAATTACCCAAAGTTCTCCATCTTGCTTCTGTGCATCTTTGATTCGTGATATGAGGTCAGGTTCAATCTGCATTCTAGCTAGATATCCATCAGCTTTGCTAACCTGAAGCCAAATGTTCATCCTTTCGAGATCCCTCCTAATATGAGGCTGAATTTGTAAGCAAGATATAGTCCCTGAATTCTTCCGGCTCAATGCGTCAACTACAACATTGGCTTTGCCTGGATGGTATTGAATATTTACGTCGTAATCTTTTAAAAGTTCTAACCACCTTCTTTGCCTCATATTTAGCTCCTTCTGCGTAAATATGTACTTGAGGCTCTTGTGGTCAGTAAAGATGTCACAACTTTCACCATACAGATAGTGTCGCCAAATCTTAAGTGCAAAGACGACTGCGGCTAGTTCTAAATCATGTGTAGGGTAGTTAACTTCATACGGCTTCAACTGATGAGAGGCATAAGCGATAACCTTCCCATGTTGCATTAGCACACAACCTAATCCTTTCTTTGAGGCATCACTATAGACTTGGTAACCTCCTGATCCAGAAGGGAGAGCGAGTATCGGAGAAGATACGAGTCGCTTCTTCAATTCTTCAAAACTTTTCTCTTGTTCCTCATTCCATGAGTATTTCACCCCTTTCCTTAGGAGTTTTGTGAGTGGTAAAGCGATTACCGAGAATCTTTCAACGAATCTTCGGTAATAGCCAGCAAGACCCAAGAAACTTCGTATTTCGGTAACAGAAGTGGGTCTTGGCCATTTTGTAATAGCTTCAACCTTTGTTGGGTCTACCATAATTCCCTCTGCTGATACGACATGACCCAGAAATGCCACTTGGCTAAGCCAAAAATCACATTTGGAAAACTTCGCGTACAACTTCTCATGCCGCAATGTTCCAAGTACCGCATGTAGATGTGCTTCATGCTCTTTGTGACTCTTAGAATACACTAGAATGTCATCGATAAAGACAATAACGAATTTGTCTAGGAATTTGTGAAACACGCGATTCATCAAATCCATGAAGACTGCGGGTGCATTAGTTAGCCCAAATGGCATAACCAAAAATTCGTAATGACCATATCGAGTACGAAAGGCGGTCTTGGGAACATCATCATTCTTGATCTTTAGCTGATGATACCCGGACCTCAGGTCGATTTTTGAGAAGAACTGAGCCCCCTGAAGTTGATCAAAGAGATCATCAATGCGAGGCAGAGGATACTGATTATGAATAGTAATCTTGTTCAGTTCTCGGTAGTCAATACATAAACGCATACTACCGTCTTTCTTCTTCACAAATAAGACCGGAGCACCCCAAGGTGAAACACTGGGTCTTATGAATCCTAAATCTAACAATTCTTGCAATTGTTCCTTCAACTCCTTCAGTTCCATTGGGGCCATACGGTATGGAGCTTTAGAAATAGGTTCGGCACCAGGGATCAAGTCGATGGTGAATTCTACCTGACGGTCGGGTGGTAATCCCGGAAGTTCATCCGGAAATACATCAGGATATTCACGAACAACGGAGTGGCTATCGATACTCTTAACACTAGCAGAAGTATCCTTAATCGATGCTAAGAATCCAGCACAGCCGTTTGATAAGAATTTTCGAGCTTTGAGCGCAGAGATAATTTTAAGAGATTTATGAGCTTGAGTTCCCTGATATATAATATCAGGATGATGAAGATCACCGAAAATAACACGGCGGAAATGACAATCTATAGTTACTCGATGTCGAGACAACCAATCTATTCCTAGAATAACATCAAAATCACACATATGTATTGGAAATAGGTCTGCCTTACACACTATAGATTCAATACGGATCGGACAATCTTTATATACGTAAGTGATTACGGATGAATTTTCCATGGGAGTGGAAATGGTTAAAGTATGATTTAATAGAGTTGGTCTTATCGGAAGGTACTTAGTAAACGAATGGGATACTAAAGAATGGGTCGCTCCTGTATCGAATAACACATAGATACTACGTTCACCAAGCTGAAGGGTTCCAGATACAGTACCTGGAGCATTAGCAGCGTCAGTAGCAGAAAGTGCGAAAACTCTTCCTCCAACATTGGGTTGGTTATTTTTCTTAGTGTCTTTCTTTGTACACTCCTTGATCATGTGTCCAGTTTGGCCACATCTAAAGCATGCTCCTGTACTTCGGTGACATACGCCCGGATGTCTCTTACCACAAGTATTACATAAAGGATGTGTAATCTGATTTGGGTTTACATGTTGATTCAGTGGTTGAGCTCTAATAGGTTCTGCATACAACTGAATCTGGTTTTGAGCAGTCCTCGGGTTTTGCGGTCTTGGTTGCCATGGACGTGCCTGATTTCCAGAGTTTTGATTTCCTTGCACTTTGCGGTCTTGATACTGTGGCGTAGTGGATGATTGGCCGATTGCCTGCTTAATTTGTCCTTCTCTGTTTCTCTTCTTATTATCCTCAGTTTGAGATAAGAATTCTTTCCTCTCGAACTCAAAAGTTTTGATTGCATCGGCCACTTCGGTGATATCCTTAAATTTCATGTACATGATCGACTTCCGAATTCGATCATTGACTGCCCACTTGCATTTCTCTGCCTGGGCTTCTGCTGATCCTGCAACTTCTCCTACAATACTAGCCAACCTTGCAAATCTAGTAATGAACTCAGAGGCTGGTTCATCACTCCCCTGTCGAATCACTGCATACTCCCTGATATAAGCTTCTTTATCAGCGGTCGAAAAATACTTGTCGTAAAAGATATTACGAAAGTCGACCCATGAAAGATTAGCGTCAAAATCATCCCCTCCTTTGACTTGCTTATATCCTTCCCACCAAGTTTGTGCGTCATCTTCGAGTTTGTAGGTAGCCAATCTAACTTTGTATTGCTCCGGAACTCCAAGAACTCCGAAGATCTTTTCAATATGAGCTATCCAATTCCTTGCTTCGACTGGATTATTAGCGTGACTAAAAGATTTCGGCTTTTGTTTTTGGAATTTAGCTATCCATATGTCTATACTATAGTTATTATGGTTCGTGGCATTCTCACGAATTTCTCCACCAGAGACTGGATTCGTGTTAATACGTTCTGGATGACGAGTTTGTTGAATAACGGCCTCAGCTGTTTGAGCAACAAGGTTTGGAAGCAACCCGGCAACAGCCTGATTGATAGCATTAATTACATTCGGATCAACTGGAGTCTCATTCGAAGAGGTGTTGTTACGCACATGGTTAGTACGATTACTCCTACGTAGCGGACGACGAGGAGGCATCTATACGAATAAACATAGGAGTTAAACCAAATAAGAGATCAAGTTGAATCCTATCATAGATATCTACCCATTCCTCACAGGTTTTAATTACTATCTTCAAGTTTTCTACAGGAAAGAGCCTTTGCTCTGATACCATAGCTGTAACACCCCAACCCGGAAGGCTGACGTGTCACAATAACAGTATCATAAACAAAAGTCATAATTCCATTTATTTATTTGTCGAGGATACAACCACATGACAATTAAACTTATACAAGTGGAGACATTTGACTTGATTAACTAACATCTTCAGATTTATTCCTAAGCTTTATTCTTCTCTCTTTTCCCCGCCCAAAGTAACCTGCGTACCTGAATATACAAAATTTACGGAATGAGCCGAATGCTCAGTACGGAATAATAGGCTCAAATAACAAGTAACGCTTTATAGAAATGTTATCTGAATGGAACTTTATGCGAAAATAATAAGATGCAAGAACATAATTTCATAATCATATCTTACGGATGTACCCATGAGCAAACTGAAAATGTGACAATACACAGGTAGCTACTCCTACATAATTATCACATGAGATGGCGAGTTGGCATACCCGTTATCCACCTCCTGAAACTTAAATTCTAGGATCGATCCATACGCCTCCTAGTTGCTTTGTACCACACTTGTACCTAGGGACGCCGTGAACTGATCTCTCCGTCACGGAGGGAGCACATGCTGTCGATGCCGCAACAACATGCTCGTGGGACACTCCACGAGAAGCGATACTCAGGGTATCAGAGTACAAACGGACTTATTCACATAACTGATAAAACTTATTTTCATAATAAGACGTAACATATATTGGAACATGCGATAATGAGTACAACTAACAGAATACTATCGCATGTCATGAAAACTAAATCCAATGATTAGAATAGAAATCGAACGGATTGTCAAACGAATCGATAATCAAAGACGTGAGGAGTTTTTAAAAGATATATAAATTTAATGGGTTATAACAATTTGAATATGAGACAATAAGAAGTGGGGGGTAAGGATCCGTACCTTAATAATTTTCAAAGTGATGCTACCTTGTGATAATATTTCAGATTTATACGGGCAGAGTTTAGACTACTGATTAGTCTTTTAACCTAATTTAAATAATAGGCACACAAACTAGGTTAGTAACTTAATACAGCATTTACGATAACTCACGAGATTAAAATCCTCACAACGAATGACAAAGTGCGATACTTAAACATCCATCGGATTCACAATTAATGACAAAGTGAAATCACTTAAACATCCATCGGATTCACAACGAATGACAAAGTGTAAACACTTAAACATCCATCGGAATCACAATTAATGACAAAGTGAAATTACTTAAAACATCTATCGGAATCACGACTAATGACAAAGCATAAACCCAATTTGAGCAGCACTTAAACATCCATTGGATTGATTTCAATCAATCGGACATTGAATCGTAATAGGGATCGAGTTATTACCCTGTTCTGCAGCACCCCGCTATACTTAATTTGTGTTTCGTGTGTGTTAATTGTGATAAACAGACGATAACTCGAAGTATTTTACGAATTCTTTCATCGTATGAGCACCAGAAATCGAATGCCAAGGTCCTGTATTTATAGCTGAATTTTGGGAAGCCCTACGCATCGTAGCACAATAACCCCTACGATGCGTATGGAACTTTAACTAGCCTGCGCATCGTATGCCTAAAACCTCTACGATGCGTAAGGGTTGAAAATAAGTTATAGAGTAGCCACGCGTGGGACTAGCTTAGCTGAGTCAGTAGTTTCGAATAATTTACATTTGACAACGAGATTTTAAAGATAATCGTCAAGTAGGTAATACCCCCCCCCCCTGAGTTTTAGGGGCCCTAATCCTGATTCTGAAAATTCTGAAAATTCTAGGGTTTGTACAGAATTACTTGGGTGTCTTAATTAGGGTTTCCTATTAGATAATTTATAAATAAAAATAATAGTTTTGGTCGATATATATAAAGATGGATCATAAAATAAATGTTTAGTTTATTATTTATTTTATTTCTAGAAAAATTTAAAAAAATGATTTTAAATTTTTGGTTATTACACTATATGTATTGACAAACATGTAAAATTGTATACAAGATTATTTATAATTGTCCCAAGTTATAAAAGATTTTCATGTGTCTTGTGCACTTAAATCAATTTTGAAATATTTTCAAAATGTGTCGGTTGATTGTATTTACCAGTGTAAATTGAAGTATTTTCAAAAGACTAAGTTACAGGTACAACACGTAACAGGCTGGAAGCTGCTTGGTATTGATATAAGAGGATCTTGCAAATCCTTAGATATGCCTAAAGTCTTTCGAACATCATTTGTACATTTTTATGATCCGCATGTGGATCTTTTATTACGAACCGTCTGTATATTTATTTTGAACTTTGGACATTATGGTTTGTAATAATAATATATACTCCAAGACTTCCGTTGTGCTATTCTGTATATATTGACTATGATGATATAAACTTACGTAACAATACTCCCCAACGGGCCCACCGGATTTGTTGTTGAAATATCGAGGTGTGACATTAAACGAGTGATATATTAGGAAACACTAGTTTATAGACCCATGTTACATGGTTTGAGGATAGAAAATGAAAGGCCTTAAGATAATCGTGGAGTTGATCGAGTTCTTTAGGGAAATAAATGTTTTTTCCATTTATATAAATTTAAATGAGTTTTCTAAAATAAACATTCTATTGATGGGGTTGGTTGCGTTTGAAGGACATAACGATTATAAGTTTTAAATTATTTTTTATATTTCATATTATTTCTTGCATCACAAATAATAAATATAAATTTTGATATGAATACATATAACCCTAATGTGAACTATACATACAAAATTAAAGAAAATATGAGAATACTCATTTTAAACTATGCGCTTACGAAGTAAGAATTTTGTTTTTGAATACAAAATAATTAGTATATTTTATTTCAAATTAATATTTTCTTATTTTAAAAAGTGTTATCAAAGTAGAAGATGGAATGGAATTTGTTCATGATCTAAGATTATATAGATTAAACATATATATATATATATATATTGTTTATACATATATTTAACATTTGTGAAAACGATAATAACAAATTATAAACATGATGAGGTTTTAAATTTTTGGTTACGTTAAATAGTGACGGGTATATAAATTTTTGGTTAACCCATCTTCTTTGATAAGTATGCTTTTATTTACTAAAGAAGAGATATTATACTACAGTATAGGTAAGTAGATAACTAATATTAATATTAAAAATTAAGAATATTGCAGAGATATAATCATCAATATAAGATATTTCTAATATATATTAAATTCAATTATTTAATAGTGTTTATATTAGTTTACTTATTATTTATTATATGGTTGAGGTAGCATGATAAATTGTCACATGACATTTTGGTGAAATCTTTTGTTATAAGAGAATGCCATGTGGCATTAAATTTAGAGATTGGGGTAATATGTAATAAAAATTTAGAGATTGGGGTAATATGTAATAAAAATTTAGAGATTGGGGAAATATGTAATAAGGCTTCTTTAGGAAGGGGAAATATGTAATTAAATTTATGGGTTGGGGAAATATGTAATAAAGCTGCTTAGGAGGTTGAAATATGTAAAAATCTCTTTTATAAAAAAATGTAAAAAAAATTGGTACGTTTTTTATGCTATTTAGTTATGTTTTTGGTTTTCTTATTTAAACTAGTTTTCTCATGATCCATCCCTATATATATATACACGTATATATATACGTATATATATATTTGTAATTTTTGTGGATATGTATAATTTTATATTTATTTCTACATGAACTAAATACATAATATACATACCAAAAATATATATTTATGATACTTGATGAATTTTGAAAGTATACATCTTATATAAAATATATACTTTGTCACTTTTCGTTTAGAAATCTTCACAAAACATGAGTTTATAACTTTTGTCCAAAAATTCATTTAATCATGTTTAAAGACTTCAAATAGTTTTCTAGTTACAAATTTCTTTGTTTAACAACTTTTGATCATAACAAAATTTATAAAAATTTTGCCATAGTTTCTTTTGAAATATGGATTTTTTCCAGGTTTATACAAAACTTGTGTTTCGAATCATTTCAATCTCAAATGTCATCAAGTATCAAAAAGCATCATATTTTGTCAACAAAAGTACTATGAACATGAATAGTCTCTAACTTTCCCCAAAAGGAAACTTTATTCTTGATTTTTGTCAAAAATTTGTAGAACAAGATTTCTTTAAAACTTCATGTTCTAGGTGACTCATATAGTCATTTAAAGTACAAATATGTATTCAAAACTCTTTCTACTAACATATTTCATTTTCTTGATTCTTTCCAGAAATGGAAACTTTATTCAAGTAATTTATCAAAAAATTAGTTTCTTGGATTTAAATAATTTCTCATGTTTTTCTAGCATCCATATTAACTATTTAAATCATCAAAATTCATGTTTATAACTTTTGTTGATGAATCTTGTTAGATCTAACATGCATGTGTTTAGATCTTGTTTTTATACAAAAATAACCAAGATTCATATTCATTAGTATAAACTTCTTCAAGTTCATCCAAAATCATTGAAAAATCATAAGATCAAAATAATGGTTTTGATTTTTCTTAATAATTTTCATGTGGGTTTTGTTTTGGTTTTGATTCAAGATGAACTTGTATTCTTTCAAAATAAAAAAAATGATAATAAAGTAGAAACTAGTGAAGAGTTCTTACAATTTTGCTAGTAAAATAAAGATGAAGATGTAAAAATGTTGATGATTTAAGAGCTTCTAGTGTCACCAAAGTGCTTCAGATGGCTCTTCTAGTCTTACCAGTGTCTTGATTCATCCATGAACCTCCATGTTTGCAAGATTTCTTATGTTTGAGATTTGAAAAAGATGATGAAGGTGGGTGTTTGGTTTGGCCGATTACAAGAGAGAGAGAGAGAGAGAGAGTAGGAGATGGTAAGTTTTGATGGTTTTGTTGGAATTATGGAAAAAGGTGGAGTGTTTGAGAAGGTTGGGTTACTCTAGTTCTTACACTAATCATCCTCTCAAGTTCCCAAGACATCAACTTAGTGGTGAGTGGGCATGGGGGACCCACCAAAATCGTGAATCGTCAAGGGGGGGGGGGGGGGGGAAGAGTTTGCAATTTTTTTTTATAAAATCTTGATTAATATATAAACCTTCATAACTTTGATATTTTATATAAAAATATCTACAATGTTTCAAGTCCTCATACTTTAAAGTAGTGTGACACTATGTAAAACTAATCCACCAAAATTATTAGTTCGTTGATCGGGTGAAAATTTGGTTCAGGTCCTGTACTTGGTTAAATACTGACATTGCATTTTATTTATATAAATACATGAAAAAAAGAATTTGCACATGTTTTATCATCCAAATAATTAATCCAACTTTTCAGACTAAAAGTTTTATTATTTCTGACACAGTTCCGGTACCGGCTTTGCTGTCAGGCAGTTTACTGAACTAGCCGTGCAGCTTAACACAATAAGATTCAATTGTGGATTTTGTGTCTTTTTTAATACCCATTATATTATTTATGGCAAATAATATTTATTTTTGGGTTTTCGGACAATTACTGTTTCGTTCTGCGGAATGTTGTACACTTCTGCAGGATTACTGTATTTTTCTGCGAACTTGGAGAATTTGGTTTTTAATTGGAATTTTCTAAAAATAAAGGCACGTGTTATTTTAGATAGAGTTTTATAGAATATTTGTGCAGACATATCTGTATGTCTTCTTTTTATCGTGTCAGACTGTACCGCGACTAGTACTGACAGTATTTTTTGTTCGCGTTCCTATCGTCAGTCCAGGAAATTGTTTCTAATCGCAACGGATTTCTTATCATACTTAACTATGATTCTTATAATTCCTAGACTTTTAAGACTTACTTAAATAAAATCAAGTCAAACACGTGAAAATAATTAATGTAATTAGTTGTTCGGCTTGTACGGAATTATTGGAATTTTGCCGATTGTCACAATATTACATGATTATAATAGTAATCTGAGTTTTTATGCAAGTTCCGTTATTATACTAAACTTTGATTATTTTGCCCTTTTTATTAAAAATAAGGTTTCAAACACCAATGAACTTGCAAATGAATTACATACTGATAAGTTAACATGTTTAACATATTTTGTTATTAATCTGATCATAAACCGTGTTTTCGTATATCATCGTAAATTAAGCTTTTAATTGACCATAATGCCCTTTTCGCACATAAAATTGTTTTAAACATAATTTCTTATACTAAACTCCTTACCTACTGATATAATATCATAATTAGAATTATTTGGGATATCAAGTCAGTTTACAAACTGAGTTTATGCACAAGTTCTTGTATTAAGTTCGTAATTGATGATAATGCCCTTATGGCACTTAAAATGGTTTTAAATATGATTTTCATACAAAATCTTTTTACCTACTGATATGTTATATGAAATAACACATCTTGATCATATAAACCTGATCATAACAACAGTTTTCATAACACATCACATAAATGTAGGATCGTTGTGACGACCAAACAAGTTGTTCATAAGAGATCTCGTGCGATACGAAAGGCGGAAACAGACGTATCGGTGTTATTTCAGCTTGTAATGCACTTGATTCACTTAAACTGTCTCTTGTATTGATTTCGGAACGATTTACAACCTGGAGACACCTTGGCAGAGCTTCGGTACCGGAATCCAAAAGTTACAAATGAAATCTCAAGCCACCTATTTATAGGATTTTTCATTTCGCACGAAATGGACTTTTCATTTCGCACGAAATGCCATTTCGTGTGAAACTGCCATTTCGTGTGAAATGGTCAATCAGCACTAAAATCCTATTTCTTTGACCATCGAGCTCTGGTTTATCCTATCTAGATACAAGACTCGATACAAGACGAAGTCGACAGACATATGCACCAACAGACTCCCCCTTGGATGTTGACGAAGTCTTCGGTGTCGAGTCTTCAGTTTGACGAGTCTTCAGTCTTGATCAGTCTTCATGCTCTTTCCAAAGTGTCTGACATTGTAAGCATCCTCAATCTTCTCTCTTCTCTTTATCAGCTTCTGTAGCTAACCTCCCCCTTAGATGTTGATCTAATAAACTTCAATCTCCTTATTCTTTCACTTATCAGCAACATCAACTTCTGTCTTGATCATAGTTCCATAATCAGAAACTGACTCTATTGTCTTTAGACTCCCCTTTGCTAGTAGACTCCCCCTTAAATTGTTCCGGGATCGCAATCTGACATAGCGCTTTCACAGGTTCAAGAACGATTCCTGGCTCTCCGTAGCAACAGGATCAAACACAGGGACCTGCACAAATCTCTACCCAACACATAAGTTTTTTTCAATTATTAAAATTTAACAATTTTAATCTCTACTAACCACTTGTAATTGAACATACAAATTTGGTATTTCATTAAAATCATTTTAACATTTCAAACACACTCTCCCAACCCAGTTGTCGTCATGTCTAGCACTCGGAATTTTGAAAATCAGCTTTTCAACATCAGTTGTCGAAAATAAGATGAAATAAAATCTTTTTGGATTTTTCAAAAATTTTATGCAAAAACACACTAAAGAAAAACAGTAAAGAAATATTTACAGACAATATTTTTGTGAGTTTGTGTAAGAGGATCATATCAGTTTTTGACAAACCACTAGCACAGTTGAGCTTTAAACACTTTAAGTTCACTTAGATTGTCAGTATACTGATCCATTTAAATTTTCACACAAAGTTCAACTGTTTTGAGATACGAGATTAGTGTTTTAAGCACTTAAACTTATTCGCGTGTACCACCTCAGAATATACTCCCGTATCTAGATCCTAATATTCAGTCTTACAGGTGAGTATACCTAGATGATATTTGTAAGGGGTTAAATGCTAGACCATGAGAGCTCAGGCTATTGCTTCCGCAAAATCAGAGAGATGATGGTTCGACTTTTAGGTGTGTTCCCTTTAGAGAATCTTTTCTTCAACAGCACATGATTAGCATTTTAAATGTTTCATCATTTTTTATGCTGAGGGTGGTGCTTTTATTTCAAGCAAGCGAAAAGTATTATACGGGGACTAGGCCATTGCTTCCGCAAAATCAGAAGTCCCGGGATAATACCCCAGATATCACTAAGCATAAAGACCTAGTATCTCAGAAAGAGGGGTCTTTCAAACAAGATTTCGGGGGTTACCCATATATCCGAGAGATGTTCCCCACGAAATAAGTAAGCAATGATATTTAGGTTTATATCTCGAAAACAATCTACTAAGTGTGCGAAAACCTACTGGCATATCATTAGTGAGACCGTTTATCACATTTTAACTTTCCAATTCTTTAGCGTACTGTGATTGTCTACTGATGTACTATCATTTCCTCTTTTTCACAACAAAACTCATTTTTGATTTTATCATGTTTTTGACTTTTTCAAATTTTCTAATGTTTTTGGATTTTCTGAAAAATTTCTTACTCCCCCTAAAATTCAAAATCATTTAAAGAAAAATTTGACAAACCGATGAGAATTGCTTCAAATCTCCATTCACTTGGCATAAACAATTAGAACTCCCCCTGACAACAAACTATTTTCCCATTAAGATTTCAAAACACTTAAATTTGTTTTAATCAAAATGGTTTTTCCAAAAATTAGTTTGTTGGGGTTTCATCACATTGCTTTTCAACCACTTGTATGAAAGTTAAATCAAGTTCAACTTAATGACCTTGATTAATCACTTGTAGGTACGTATCACAATACCACTTGAAAATTGAAATATGACATTTTTCACTTTTTAAGAAAGATGCCGATTCATGCTCCACGATTACCAACTTGGGAGCTCCGGCAAATCAGGTTTTTAATCAGAAAATGTTGTCACCCAAGCCTGACCAGCCTTGGGTGATTTTGAATCATCTTCACTCCAACATCCTTTCGATTTATAAAATTCTTTGACTCCTTTAACCTTACCATCAACCATCTTCCCAAAAATATTTTTGACTTTTCCATTAAAAGCTTTTTCAGCATCAAATTATTCTTTACCAGGGAAGAATTGATCTGAAATCTCAACCTTACCAACTTTCAACTTCAAGTTTTCTTTTGACAACGGCGGAAAGTTTTCCTCGTTCATCTCTGGAATGGAATTCTCATCACTTTTCTCAACAAATGACTCCTCTGACTTTGACGAGTCAGATTCATTGTCAGAACTTGATTCAGATTTAACAATCCATTTTTGGTTTTTTAAATCGACTTTTCTTTTGTAAAACCGTTTCGAACTTTCACCAGTTTCGAAATTCGAATTTTTTAACTCTTTGATTTTTTCTGTTGGTTGTTCTGTTTTGTCAACATATTTATTTTTCAAACTTGAGTTTAGAGAAACTCTCTGTTTTATGTTAGTTGGACAATTCCAAGCAATATGTCCAACTTTTTGACATTTGAAACAAGTTCTTCTGTCAACTCTTGATACAAACTTCTTCTGCACAATCTTTTTTCTCTCAGCAAGAAACTCTTGGTTTGACTGTTTCCAGAATGGTTTCTTCTGCTCTTCTTCAGAACTTCCTCCTGAAACAAATTTAGTGTTTGGTTTATAATTTTTCTCATTTTTATAACTTTCAGGTGGAATAAAACCTAATCCCTTCTTTTTGAAATTACCGTTATGGTTTGGTTTCTGATGAAAACCATAACCAGAACTATAACCCTTTTTCTTGTTCAATCTCTGTTGAACCCTTGAAGTGTATTTTTTAGGTTTTTCAGTAAGATTTAAATCTTTTATTTCAGAAATATTAATTTCTGTTAATTTGAAAATATGTTTGATCATTTCAATTTTAACACTTCTTATTGGAAATTCCTCATCAGAATATAATTTATCCGAATCATTCAAAGTATATGCCACTTTGATTGGTTCATCATTCAAATTATTTTTTAACATCAGAAATTCTTTATTGTAAACCCGTTTGACCAGTGAACTCGGACTCTTGTCTGACGAACTCGAACTTTCCGATTTAGACTCCGACTTTGACTCTTCATCCATATCCAACACCTGATCGACCACTTTCTTTAATAACTCAGACTCATGATCAGTGTCAGACGCTGTGAATGTGACATCAATGTTATCTGGTAACTCATCAATGGTTTCAGACTTTAACTTTATGTTGAGTGCCTTATTTAAACGTTCCTCATTTGGCTTTCTGGGAGAATAACTTTCCCAGATCGGAGGCGGACACTTGTTATACTTGACACTTTGTTTCTTACCAGTATCCGTATCTTCCGACTTTTTATCTTGAAAAGCTTCAAGACCTGCAACAGTAGGATAAAATCTGTCAATCAAATAATCACAAGTTGTATAACTCAACAGCAATCGTTTGATTCTTTCACATTCAATCTTTTCAAGTTCCAAATCCTGCTTCAGTTTTGCACAATCTTCTATATACTCATTGATGACCTTCTGCTTCGTCATTAAAGTGGAACTCATCATTGTCTGAGCAGCTCCCATTTCCAGGTTTGTTTTGTTCAAACTATCAACTGTTTTGTTTAGCACAACATACGATTCTTTTATGTACTTAACATCAAACATCAACTTTTCTTTCAACTCTTCTAGTTCACGATACTTCTTATCTTTCTCTTCACACTGTTTGCAAGATTCCAAACATTTTAGACAGGGTTTCATGACCTCGACAATCTTTTCTACTTCAACGATTTTTTCAACTTCGACTATTTTCTCGACTTCAACAATTTTTTCAACTATTTTCTCCACTTCAACAATTTTTTCCACTTCGACTATTTTCTCCACTTCAACAATTTTTTCCACAGCCTTCTCAATCACATTTTCACTTATCAATTCTTCATCAAATTTCACTTTTATTTCACACTCTTCATTTTCGATCTTTTCTGTCGAATTTTCTTCAGCTTTTGTTTCTTCAGCTTCCAATTTTGCCTTTTCTTCAGCAATTCTTCTTATTTCTAGTTCTCTCTTCAATCTAGCAGCCTTCTTCTCATTCAACATCTCGATTTTATCTGCAAAAAACAAATTAAAACTGAATGAGTCCAAACTTTTTCTAGCATTATTAATGTATTCTTCCTCATCATCGGTATCTTCATCACTTTCTGATGATCTGAAAATCTTCGTTCTTTTTGGCTTAGATTTAACTTCTTCTTCTTCTAGGATTCGAGCAACTAATCCTGAATCAGCCGGAATGTATTTGTCCCAGCTAAATCCCTCTGCCATTTTTTCATCATCTTGATTAACAAGAAAAGCTTTATTCTTTCCGTCTTCAATAGCACGGGATGATGATGGTTGTTGAACAATTTGATGAAAAATTGATTTTTGATAATAACCGTTCTTTCCAAATGGATCTTGTCTTCCAATTGCTTCTTTATTTTTACATTCTCATTTAAAATGCCCCTTTTCTTTGCAACGAAAACAAGTAACCTTTGATTTATCAAATCCTATCGGAGATGCAGCAATCTCACGAAAATTATCTCTTCCGGTGATTTGTGTGAATTTTTCTGCTCTTCTTACAGCACTGGCTAAACACCACTTAATGTCCATCAATTCAAGTTCCTCAGCATCAATCTGGTCATAATCCTCTTTGGTGAGCATCGGATTTCCAATTCTTCCAGCAACTAAACTTTCATAAGACTCTAACATAGTAACAAGTCATGCCATGTGTTGCTTAGCCATTTCTGGAGAAAGATTTTGACCATTTTGAATATTCAATGTAACATTGCATTGCAGATTTGTTGAGTTCTGTCGTTGAGGACTTGGTGTTATGAAATTTGGATCAAAACTTGAATACAATGACGAATATCCACCACTCTGAGTTACTGTGCTACTATTAGTTCTAGAAGAACTATCAGCACTGAAAGCAGTCTTAATCTTTGGATTCGGAGTAGTCTCAAATTTGCTTCCTCTGTAGTATAAACTAATATCTTGTTGAGCATTTGGATTATTCATGATAGCAGTTTTCTGAATATCCAATTCATGTTCTTCAATCTTTTGAATGAATTTCGCCAAATTCATACTTTCAGATTTTCTCATATTTTTTAAGATCAGCAAATATGTTCCCTATTTATTCTGTGGTAACGCATCGGTTAGCTTATCAACCCATTCATCGTCGTCTTTCTTTATTTCCAATCTTCCCATTTCCAGAACAAGAAGACAATATCTATCAATAGTCATTTTTGTTGTTTCAGCTTCAAAAGCTACAAACATATCAAATGATTTCTTTAGTAAAGCTTGTTTGTTCTTTATCATATCAGCGCTTCCCTTAAACTTGTTAATCAACGCCAACCAAATTGATCTAGCAGTTCCTTCGTGTTGAAGTAACACAAAAATGTCTTCTTTTACGGATTGTTGGAGAAGACTTATCATCATTTTTTCACTGGTGTATTTCAATTTCTCAGTCACTGAATAGTCACTAAAAGCTTTTTCAATCCCACGTTCATTTTTTGGTTTAACGTAATCTACATCCAGTGAACACCATGCATCAAACTTATATGATTGCACCCAGTTTTCAAAGCGATTTTGCCATCCTTTAAAATCCTCGATGTACATAAGTTTAGGAGGCTTCTGAGACGTCCCCGTTTCATTTTTGATTTCAAGAGTTTCGGTAACTAAAATTGGTGCAGCTGGTGCGATAGCAAATGCATTATAAAATTCCTCTTCCATGTTTCAGTTTCGAATAATTTCTCAAACAAGCTTTCAAACGAACTGGTTCACCTTGTGAAACACCTGGAGAATACAAATAAATGATCAGTTTAAACGAACTGAATATGTGAACGTGTGTGACGGTTGAATAGATCTAGAACTCGTGTCGAAGATTTGCGGACTCGTTCAATGTATTTCGGGTATAATCACTGAATGAATGGGCCAATAAAAAGATGAATTCAATTGGGCCGCAAACTGTGAGTATCTTGAGCTTAACACCTTTAAATGACCGTTTGAATTAATGGACTGATGCTTTAAAACTCAATTGGGCCTTCAACTTAAATTAATGAACCTCAAATATAATTGATCTTGGGTCGATGAACTTGACAATTTATTAAAGAGTCCGACAAACTGTTGACTCATTGAAATTTCATTGGGCCGCTAATATTAACCAATCACATGGGTTGATATAGTCTTCACATGGGCTTTCAACAACACAAATCGAATGCTGATTGAACTGATTGTTTTAATGACTCTGTTAACAATTGATTGGACCGATCAAATGATATAATATGAAAACAATAATCACCGATATCTTTAATGCACACCACACTCCTATTTAATATCAACTTGATTTTAATTGGACCTCAATATCCACTAAGCAGTCAACTTCAAGTGATCAAAAAAAATATGATTGGGTCGATAACAACTTGTGTTCACATGGATCGGTGATATGCTGCTTGTAATGGCCCGATAACTCTTATTCTATTTGGCCGCAAAAACTAATGTGCTGACAAACTAATTAATGGCCGACAATCCTTATATGAAATCACATGCAATTCTTGAGTCACAAATTGGATTTCATTGGGCCGATGAACATGAATTTATCTATTCAAGGGCATCACGTGGACTGATTGTATGATATTAATGATTCTGACACTCGAAATGAAAATCACATGCAACACTTTCAATGGCCGACAAATTCAATGTTCCTCAAAGAATTCTATTGGACCTTCACGATAAATGCCCGTCACATGCAATCTTTGATAACAACAAATGTATTAAGTGGCCTACAACGATTATGATTCAATTGGACCGATGAAAATAATTCACGTGAAGACTGTTGATTTTCAAACCGATCTGATGCACACTGAAACAAACTCCTCAAATGAAATGACAGTGCAATTCGTACAAAATGATGACCTGAGAGCACTTCAAACGAAATGAAAATCCAATACGTACGAAATGGATGATTATCTCAAACGAAATGGCAACTTGATGCGAAATGGGTCCAAACTAATCATTACATGCGAAATAGAGGTTCAATCTAGTCATTTCGTGCGAAATGAAGGTACAATTTAGTCATTCCGTGCGAAATGAAAGTCTAGTTCAAACGAAATGATACTGTCGTCACTTGATCAGCCATGTTTTTGTCAAGTTTGATCACGTATTAGAAAGAATTAAGGTATGATTCTTTCAAGGATTTGTTAAAACAGTGTTTTACACGTAATATGTAAAAATCAGTTCATTTTAACCGTGAAATCCCGTTTAATTTTTGAAAAATGTGTAAAAGAAGGTGTAGAAATCAGAATTTTGAAGAAAACAAGCTGAAATTGGTAAGAACTCTTCCTCCTGAGCTCTGATACCACTTGTAGGATCGTTGTGACGACTAAACGAGTCGTTCAGAAGAGATCTCATGCGATACAAAAGGCGGAAACAGATGTATCGGTGTTATTTCAGCTTGTAATGCACTTGATTCACTTTAACTGTCTCTTGTATTGATTTCGGAACGATTTACAACCTGGAGACACCTCGGCAGAGCTTCGCTACCGGAATCCAAAAGTTACAAATGAAATCTCAAGCCACCTATTTATAGGACTTTTCATTTCGCACGAAATGGACTTTTCATTTCGCACGAAATGGACTTTTCATTTCGCACGAAATGCCATTTCGTGTGAAACTGCCATTTCGTGTGAAATGGTCAATCAGCACTAAAATCCTATTTCTTTGACTATCGATCTCTGGTTTATCCTATCTAGATACAAGACTCGATACAAGACGAAGTCGACAGACATATGCACCAACAATAAATCGTCATTTAACGACTTTAACACCTTTTCGGTGCGTAGTATGGTTTTAGACCATATTTACCAACCAAGAGTTGTTACCTGCTGATTTTATAACTTATTTAAAATGTTTTTACAGTAGGTATAAGTTATAAACTTAGATTCCCAAATAAGCCTTCAAATTATATGTGAAATGACCAAAATGCCCTTACGGTGCATAGTTTGGTCTTAAACTATAAACCACACATATATTTGATATCCTACTGATATTATATCACAAATTAAATATTTTTCTAGAATGTTTATGATCATAACATCAGTTTATATGCAAGCTCCTTTTATAAGTCGCTAAATGACCAAAATGCCCTTATGAGGCTTAATTTGATTTTAAAACCTTAACAGGCATACAAGATGATATCCTAATGATATTATAACTTGTTTAAAGTATAATGACATATGGAACTTGTACATGACTCATCCGGTTACCCGTTAATGCTTTAACGCGTACGGTTCGACTTATGTAACTAGTTTACATAAGTTTATCGAAACGGGTTTAACCTTATCATTTTAATCTCAAATTCCAGAATGTAAATAGTTTGTAGGATCGATATTCGACCTGAATGAGTCAGTCTGAGTCAAATCTAAGTCACTAGAGAGGCAGAAACAATCTAGTAACTGAGAATCGGTGTTAGAATGTGAGTAGAAGCAGAGAAATACACTTTAAACTGGTTTTCCATTGATATTAGACGTTAATACACGCAAAGAATTTGACAGCACTTCGTGTGAGATTTCCCCGAACCGTACCAAATGGAAAACACAACACCCATATATATAGGGCATCCATTCCGCACGAAATGACATGATCCATTTCGTACGAAATGGCAAAGTCGATTTCGTACGAAATGGCCTAACAACTCCATTTCGTGTGAAATGGTACAAAACACAAATAAACTTAAATTTTCACACTTTAAATTACAAGCTACTGACACGACCTAGACTGATGACATAGGCGATAGGCATTGTGTACCAACAAACTCCCCCTTGGATATTGCCTGAGTCTTCAGTCAGGCTGTCTTCAAAACTTCTTTACAGAGACTTGAATTTTTCTTCTCTCTGCTTTGGCTTTTTCTTCAATAAACTCTTCAGTCTTTCATTCTCTTTACCCGCTTTCAGCTTTTCTTCAGCTTGCATCTTCATCCATTTACCTCGAAGCTCTTCACGTTCCTTTCTTTCTTTTTCAGCTTTCAGAGCCTCTTCTTTCTCAATCTTCCTCCACTTAGACGACCATGCATTTTCAGAATTGATTCCTTTCTGGAAACATATTGTTGCAACTTTCTAAAACTGCAACGCCTGATCTTTATCTTCAGCTTTGTATCCAATCTTGTTTACAAATAAACACTCGATATCCTTTGCTGAGCAGTTGACTATCCACATAGGATCATACAAACAAATGTATCTGATTTCATTCTCTACTTTGTACGTGATCACAGCTTCAGTTGACATACAGCTGTACACCCAACATAAACCCTTTGTGAAAATCATCCTCCATTTTCGGCAACGGGATATTCTTAATCACCCTAGGCTTCTTAATCTGCAAGATCGTTTCTTCTATGCCTGTAACTGGATCCACCCTCTTCACTTTCTTCGGTTGATGTGGCTTTGATGCGTGTGAAGTGTTATATATATTAGATGCATATTTGAAGCCCTTTTAACACCTTTTTAGCCAAGTTTTAAATTTATAAAACACGATATTTTACTAACACTAAACACACATATGGGCAAGTGCACCCATCGTGAGCGTAGTATAGCGTCGGTAAGATACCGAGGTCGTCCAAGGACACAAGAGCTTTTAGTACCGGTTTATCCTCAACGTCTAATCAAAATAAAAAGTTTAGAAAAATGTTTTAAACTAAGAAAAAAAATAAAAACTAACTAAAATGCTGAAAATAAAAATAAAAAAAGAAAAAACAGATAGACAAGATGAATCACTTGGTTCCGACTCGTATCTAGTATAACCTTTGATTATTTCCGCACTTTTGCACATATTTAAGAGATTATCTTAGTTATTGTAGTAGGCCCCTCTTTTGAAGGTGACGTTACCCTCACCCCAGTAGTTTGAGTCAGCAAGGATACAATCCTAAAAGGGTGGATTATTGGAAGATAATTAATTAAGTTATTAATGCAAATTATGGTAGGCCCCTCTTTTGGAGGTGACGTTACCCTCGACTAAGTAGCCTGAGTCAGCAGGGATACAGTCCTAAATAGCCGGGTTATAGTATTAATAGTAGTTAACTTATGAGGGGATCAAAGAATTTGGACCCCCGCCATCCAATACCGTGAAGTATTGAAGGAGATCCTACTAAATTTGACCCAGGTCCATTGCAGGACCTCTAAACGCTGAACAATGGCAAGACCTTTACCAAACTGTTCCCTTAACCCCCGACCAGGTAGCCAACATACCTCCATATAGACCGTGGAGATATGAATGGTGAAAATCTTTTATTTTATATAGACAGTAAAATAATGCCAAGACACCACGGACAAACGATAAGGAAAGATCACCTTCAACATAAGTAACTAGTTATTAAAGTCATTAATACAAAACAAAATAAAAAGTGCAAAAGATTAGAAATAAAAAGTATTATACTAGACACTTTGTCTTCACCAAGTGATGTAAGAGACTTAGGCAAACATGGCCTTGATTGTCAAGAACTCTTACGATCAATCTTGGATCCAGAGACGACTCACACACTCTACGATGGACAATGGATGATGGTGGTGGATGATGGTGTTATGGTGGTGATGGGTGGTGGGTGAAGTGTGAGAGAGGTGGTGTGCCAAGGGATGAGTTGAAATGAAACCAAGCACTCCTATTTATAGGCTGAACAGAAGGCTGGGCACGGCCCCGTGTCCGCTGGACACGCCCCCGTGCCTGTCTGACACTCTCTCTCTTCATTAATTGTAATTCACAATTACAATTAATGCGCCTACTGTACTTTCGCCACACCCCCGTGTTCACTGGACACGGCCCCGTGGTGGGCAATAGAAGCTTCTATAGGTTTGTCTTTTCTGCTGCTTCTTGGGCACGGCCCCGTGCTGGCTACGGGGCGTGTTCAGTCTTCTGCCTTCTCTATTTTGCTTGGGAAGATGCCGTTGAGGGGTCGGGCAGTCCACTTATGTTCCTTTTCTTGTATTTATGTTGGATTTAGCTGTCTTTTTGCTTCTTTTGTGTTTTTGAGCTCATTTAATCCTGAAAATACAAAAGGAAGACAAAAACACTCTTTTTCCAATATTAGTACTTAAAAAGGGTTAGTTTTATGCCTCATTTGATGTAATTTATATGTTGCATTTTACACACATCAAATACCCCCACACTTGAACTTTTGCTTGTCCTCAAGCAAAACTCTCTAATATGTGGCTTACACTCCCAAATGGAATGGGTAGAAGAGAAGGTTTTGGCTTGTCATAGAGTGTTGGGAATCCAAGATCCTTTTGGGTTTTATTTTTATCTATTTACAATCCTATTCGTAATGATTTGTTTAGAACATTTCATAGGAGAAATTACTTATTTGGGCATAACATGCCTTTTTAAAATTCCATTTATATACAAGTTCACATACCTCACGGGAGAAATCACTCACACTCGGCCGAAGGTGTATTTTTAGTGAATCACTCGAGAGCGGCATGAAACTTACTCCTACCATAAGCTTGCCAAGCAATCAATCCTCCTTCTTTTTAACTTTTATACCTTTTGTAAATATCAAGAGGACTTCGTGGGTTAAGGGTTAGGCTTGGGTTAAAGGTAGGTGGTTGGGATAGTGGTTAGTGGTTAGTAGAAAAAGGGTGAAAAGCGTAACAAGTGTCGGTTTTCGTAGGACTTTCTATTTTTGTAACTTTTATTTTGATGAAGCTATTATTCAAACAAAGTTATTTTTGATGAACTTGTTTGTTTATCTTTTGCTTCATCATCAACACTTTTTTTTTTGAACGATCATACGAAAAAACCGAACTTGTTACTAAAACAAAGGGTTAAAAATAAAAAAAGGTTTTGGTGGGTAAAAGGGTGTTTGGTTTGGGAAATGAAATGAAAAGGTTTAGGCTCAAAGGGGCTAACTAGGGGGATTTTTGGGTAGGTGGTAAAAGAAAAAGAAAAATAATGGTGTAGAAATAAAAAGGGTTAGTCCTAATGCCTCCATCGTTTACTTACTCGGGTTTAAGTTGATAAGGACCGGGAATGTATCGTCATGGCAAATTCTAGAGTCGTAAGATCCAAACGGCTATTCACAAACGAAAAATGAGCATTTAGTTTAATGATATGTAATTGTATGCTCAATAAAGGCTCAAAACTCACTTTTGTGGGAATGGGTTTCTTTTTATGTGATCAAGTATATATAATAAAATTTTAACTAAGTTTGCCATGCCTTTTCATAATTTTCTTATGTTGGTTCTTTTTATCACTACGCTATCGGTTGTAAATTCGTAAAAATATAACCTTTTTGAGAACTTGAATTTCCCGAGTTAAACCTAGACAAGTAAAAAAAATGAAATTTTTGAAAAAATTTGGGGTGATTAGCGGTTCCAATAGAGTTTTGTGTAAGGCTTGTATTTAGGACTTGCAAGATTCAAGGTTTTAGCATCCCCCCCACACTTAAATTACACATTGTCCTCAATGTGTCCTAAAAATAAATTTTTAGGTTGATTAGATGTGTAAAATGGTGTTAAAAGCAAAGATTTATGTTACTGGTAGCCTGGACACGGCCCCGTGGAGACCAGACACGGCCCCGTGTTCAGGTGCTAGTAACAGAAATTAAAGAAAAGAAACAGAAGCCTGGACACGGGGGCGTGTCTGGTGAACACGGCCCGTGTCCAGTTACCTGAACTGGGCATTTTTCTGCAGGGGGTTCAGCACGGGGCCGTGTTGGTTGGACACGGCCCGTGCCGAGCTTACTGTAATGGAGAGATTTGTCGGACGGTTCTGTTTTCCTGCATGGGGTGCTGGTTCAAGTTTCCCTTGTATCCTTTGTCATCTCAAGTGTGTTTTATTCCTGAAAATTAAAACTAACTAGAAAACATAAAAATTAATCTAAATTAAACTAAGGATAGTTCCGCGGAATGCCTCCGTGGTGCGCCACGTTTATAAGGGTCCTTGGCTAGACCCAAAGCCGGTCATATGTCACCCAAGTGGGATGTATTGCATCCCATGTTACACCGTCGAAGAGCGTCATCCAAGCTTGAGTCTATGACCTTTATGTAGTTGACCGGGTCTTCATCCTCAATTCTTTTTCCACATTCAAACTTTACCTCCTTATCTCCAAACTTCAATGTTAACGTTCCGTCATTCATGTCTACCACCGCTTGGGTGGTGGCTAGAAATGGCCTCCCGAGGATGAGAGGGACATCGGTGTCTTCTTCCATGTCTAGGATGACAAAGTCGGTTAGGAAAACGAAGTTGTCAACTTTTACCAATAGATTCTCAGCGACACCTTGTGGAAATTTGACGGATCTGTCGGCGAGTTGTATGCTCATCTTTGTAGGGCTTGTTGTTCCTAGGCCGAGTCGTTTGAACATCGATGTGGGCATGAGGTTAATGCTAGCCCCAAGATCGGCTAATGCATTACGAACGGGAGACTCCCCAATCGAGCAAGGAATTGTGAAGCTTCCGGGATCGATTTTCTTTTGTGGAAGTTTGTTGAGTACTAAGGCGGAGCATTCTTCGCCTAAGTTAACTAATTGCAATGATTCAATTTTCCTTTTGTTTGTGAGGAAATCCCTCATAAATTTTGTGTATTTAGGCATTTGGGTTAGGACCTCGATAAAAGGAATATTAACATGCAATTGTTTTAGTAAATTTTCAAATTTAGCGAATTGCTCATCGGTCTTTTGACGATTTAACCTACCGGGGTACGGAATTGGAGGAGTCTTGGTGGGTGCTTGAGTTGGTAGAGAAGCCTTTTCTGATGCAGGAGGAGTCACAGGTTGGCTAGATTGGCTTCTTTCATTTGGCGGCAATGGAGCATCCTCGGGACCCACGGTTCGATTTCTTAATGTGATGAGATGTACTTGTGCTTTCGGGTTGGTTTCGGTATTGCTAGGTAACGCGCCTTGTGGTCTCTCGGAGAAATTTTGAGCTAGTTGATTTAATTGTTTTTCAACGTTTTGAATGCTAGCTTGTTGATTTCTAAAATTCGATTCCAATTGTTGAAATCGATCCGAGTTTTTCTTTTCAGTGTCAGAGATGAGGCGAGATACAGTATCTTCAAGCCTTTCTCTTCCACCTTGTTGTTGAGAGAAATTTTGTGGTTGTTGAAAATTAGTTCGTTGGTTTTGTTGGTTACTACTATTGTCGGGATCTCTCCAACCAATATTTGGGTGGTTACGCCATCCTTGGTTGTAGGTACCCGTTGGAGGACCCGACGGCCTAGGTCTATTATCAATGTAGTTTACCGTTTCTGTTTGTTCATCTAATTCTTTCATACAACTCCAATTTTCATGTGACCCACCACACCCTTCACAAGCCATAACCGAGGCCGTTTTTGTCATTTCTAGCTTTTTGATTTTCGAAGAGAGGGCCTCGATTTGGGCTTGTAAAGAGGTGCTTTCATCAACCTTATGGGCGCCCGGGGCAATAGATTTATTACCTCGGGGAGTGTGCCATTGAAAATTGGTTTGAGCAATTTCCTCAATTTGATTATATATTTCATTTGGGCGACGATTACCTAAAAGTCCCCCGGAGCTTGAATCAAGTGTTTGTCTTGTGTGTGGCAACAACCCATTGTAGAAAGTGGATACTTGTTGCCACACCGCTAGACCGTGATGAGGACACTTTCTTAGAAGCTCCTTGAACCTTTCCCAAGTTTCATATAAGGATTCCCCATCCTCTTGTGAGTATGTATTAATTTCAGTCATTAATTTAGCCGTTTTAGCAGGAGGGAAATACTTATATAAAAACTTTTGGGCAAGTTCATCCCAAGTGTTTATCGAGCCAACTGGGAGGGTATTAAGCCAAGCCTTAGCTCGGTCTTTTAGTGAAAATGGAAACATTCGAAGGCGGATGGCGTCATTTGATGCTCCATTGATCCGAAAGGTATCACATATTTCTAAGAAGTTAGTAATATGCAGATGGGGATCCTCGTCCGCAAGCCCATGGAAGGTTGCGGAGTTTTGGAGCATTTGTATCAAATGCGGCCGAAGTTCGAAGTTATTGGCTTCGACATTTGGTGCATTGATAGCGACGCCGAGATTGCCTACGGTGGGCCGTAGGTAATCCATGAGGGTACGTTGATCCGCCATTGGAAGTGGGTCCCCCGAAATTTTCTCTTGATTTTTGGCTTTATGTCTTTTTCTGAGAAAGCGTTCGGGTTCTTCTAGAGTTTCTTTTATGTCTCTACTAGAACTGGAGCTCATGCACTACGTATGAGGTTCAAATGTGGCGCCTAGGTTCCAAGTCCTGCAATAAAAACAGAAAAGAACGTTGGTCAGAATGTTCACCACGGCCCCGTGCTCAGCGAACACGGCCCGTGGTCAGAGGTACAGTGATTGTCTTCTGGATCCCTGTTACTGGGAGTTGGACACGACCCCGTGTTGCACCGACACGGCCCCGTGTTCAGCTCTCTGTAACTCAGAAAATAAAAACTGCCAGTGATGATGCTGGGCACGGCCTGTGTCTGACCAGGCACGGCCCGTGCTGAGCTCTGCAGAAACTGAAAAATCTAAAAAAATCCTAAAAAAAATTAAAAAGAAAAATAAAAATATGATTAGGCCGTTGATTCCTAACTTTCTTAAAATCCTTGTGTCCCCGGCAACGGCGCCAAAAACTTGATGCGTGTGAAGTGTTATATATATTAGGTGTATATTTTAAGCCCTTTTAACACTTTTTTAGCCAAGTTTTAAATTTATAAAACACGATATTTTACTAACACTAAACACACATATGGGCAAGTGCACCCATCGTGAGCGTAGTATAGCGTTGGTAAGATACCGAGGTCGTCCAAGGACACAAGAGCTTTTAGTACCGGTTTATCCTCAACGTCTAATCAAAATAAAAAGTTTAGAAAAATGTTTTAAACTAAGAAAAAAAATAAAAACTAACTAAAATGCTGAAAATAAAAAGAAAAAAAGAAAAAACAGATAGACAAGATGAATCACTTGGTTCCGACTTGTATCTAGTATAACCTTTGATTATTTCCGCACTTTTGCACATATTTAAGAGATTATCTTAGTTATTGTAGTAGGCCCCTCTTTTGAAGATGACGTTACCCTCACCCCAGTAGTTTGAGTCAGCAAGGATACAATCCTAAAATGGTGGATTATTGGAAGATAATTAATTAAGTTATTAATGCAAATTATGGTAGGCCCCTCTTTTGGAGGTGACGTTACCCTCGACTAAGTAGTCTGAGTCAGCAGGGATACAGTCCTAAATAGCCGGGTTATAGTATTAATAGTAGTTAACTTATGAGGGGATCAAAGAATTTGGACCCCCGCCATCCAATACCGTGAAGTATTGAAGGAGATCCTACTAAATTTGACCCAGGTCCATTGCAGGACCTCTAAACGCTGAATAATGGCAAGACCTTTACCAAACCGTTCCCTTAACCCCCGACCAGGTAGCCAACATACCTCCATATAGACCGTGGAGATATGAATGGTGAAAATCTTTTATTTTATATAGACAGTAAAATAATGCCAAGACACCACGGACAAACGATAAGGAAAGATCACCTTCAACATAAGTAACTAGTTATTAAAGTCATTAATACAAAACCAAATAAAAAGTGCAAAAGATTAGAAATAAAAAGTATTATACTAGACACTTTGTCTTCACCAAGTGATGTAAGAGACTTAGGCAAACATGGCCTTGATTGTCAAGAACTCTTACGATCAATCTTGGATCCCGAGACGACTCACACACTCTACGATGGACAATGGATGATGGTGGTGGATGATGGTGTTATGGTGGTGATGGGTAGTGGGTGAAGTGTGAGAGAGGTGGTGTGCCAAGGGATGAGTTGAAATGAAACCAAGCACTCCTATTTATAGGCTGAACAGAAGGCTGGGCACGGCCCCGTGTCCGCTGGACACGCCCCCGTGCCTGTTTGACACTCTCTCTCTTCATTAATTGTAATTCGCAATTACATTTAATGCGCCTGCTGTACTTTCGCCACGCCCCCGTGTTCACTGGACACGGCCCCGTGGTGGGCAATAGAAGCTTCTATAGGTTTGTCTTTTCTGCTGCTTCTTGGGCACGGCCCCGTGCTGGCTGAGCACGGGGCGTGTTCAGTCTTCTGCCTTCTCTATTTTGCTTGGGAAGATGCCGTTGAGGGTTCGGGCAGTCCACTTATGTTCCTTTTCTTGTATTTATGTTGGATTTAGCTGTCTTTTTGCTTCTTTTGTGTTTTTGAGCTCATTTAATCCTGAAAATACAAAAGGAAGACAAAAACACTCTTTTTCCAATATTAGTACTTAAAAAGGGTTAGTTTTATGCCTCATTTGATGTAATTTATATGTTGCATTTTACACACATCAGGCTTCCAGTGTTTAAAATCTTTGAAAGCTTCGAACTTCATTAAACCCCACGTAGGCATATCATGCTCTCTGACAGGATAAGTCAATGTTCTGACCTTGGGTAGTTCTTCTACGTCCCACCATGGCAAAGACATTATCTCTTGAATATACGCAAAGTACTGTACACCAAACTCTCTTCGAATTTCATAGGCGTTCACTTGCGGTAGAAACCCCCAACTAATAATATCACCCAAAGACACTTCTCTGTCTCTCTTGTAATACTTCAGCGGCCTTTTGAACTTTCTCTCAGAATCTTTCCTGAACCATTTCTTTCTTTCTTCACGACGTTCATCTTTTGACATTTCATCAAAACTTTTATTTTTCACACATTCTGCAACTTTCCTTCTTAACTCATTTTCATTTGCTTGACTGAAAAATTCTGCAAGCGTCGGAAAGTTAGAAGTATCAATATGAGCACTTTCAGATTGATCCTCGT
>JARYGA010021746.1:0-53608 GCA_030545235.1 Helianthus tuberosus
GCATTGTTCATCATACTTAGTACATTTGTTATTCATCACATGTTTACATTTTGACATTTATATACACATTACATGATTTACATCTTGACATAAACATTTTGACATATTAATCAATACATTTGGCAATTGGTTTACACATAGACATCTTACATTGTTGGTTTGGTTTGAGTAAGTGATTAAGTAACGAAGCGTGTGTAATATATTACAAGCATGGTGGATACGCCGCTGGTACTTCCTATATATAAGTTTTTGTATGGTATTACATGTCGTAACGTTATTTCAATCATTTCAATTTTGACATATAACATTTTATACAAATAACACACTTTTCACAATACATTGTTTTACAAACAACTTATCTTATACAAACTCATCTTACATGGTTATTCATTTAACCTTACATTTATTTATACATATCATCTGATCTTATCATTTTTCAAATGATTTACAAAAGAAAGCAAATTACAAGGTTCATGACTAAACTTTTTCTCAAACATAAGTCATGAATTCTGTTTTCATAAAACCTATGTATCTCACAGGCATTTTTATGCTGACGTACCTATTTTCACATGTGTTTTTCAGGAGATGATGCATAGGACTTATCAAGACATACTTAGGCGGACCTGTGCCTTAGTGACTTAAAACGAGACAATAACTAGTTAATTTTTGTTATATACTCTTTGTTTCTGTTTAAAACAATGTAAACTCTCATGTTTGATTAATAAAACGAAACTTTAATTGCCATGGATTTGAAACGATTAATTCTGTTACAACACTCCCCGACGTTTCCGCCACGTTTGGTTGTTCCACGTGGTCGGGGTGTGACAGAAAAGATGGTATCAGAGCCAATGGTTATAGGGAATTAGGTTATTAGTAATGCTTTGACCTAGTCTATAACCTTTCTAGGACCCTAATGCGAGTTTACTTGCGTTTAGTCATAAAACAATACTGTCACCTATCCTTAGGCGACGACCACAACAAGAACATAAATTTCAAAACCGCTTTGAAAACTAATCATCTGTTCTAGGATGATTGATTACAAGGTTTTGAACCCTCTATTGTAAGGTTTTGAACCCTCTGTTATATGGTTTTGAACCCCTTTGAGTTTTCAAAATCTCGTCAAGATTTTGGGTTTTAAATAATGTGAACACGTGCAAACTGGAAGGGTGAATGCCTGTATTCTGGGTTTTCTGTCTAGGCAAGCACTTCGTATACATCTCATCAGACGCGAGACCAGTTGTGCTTACCTGGGAATTCTTGGGATGAGTGTTCACTTATAGGCGAGCATGTCTTCGCGATAGATTATTTTTGACCCATTTACTTTGATTAGTCACTGTGTGTCGTTTGTTGCTTTGTAGTAACAAACAAATGACCACTATCCTTGCTTTCATCAGATTTGTTCATCTCATTCTTTTCGTCTAATTCTCTCATTCGTTTCATTTCATGCTTCCTCTTTTAGAATGCCTCCACGACGCGAAAATCCGGTATCTATTGAAGATCTGGCAGCTGTCATTACACAGCAAGTAACTGCTGCAATCCCGAACGTCGTTGCTCAATGTCACCAAGCTCTCAACAACAATAATGCCCTCTGCAACTTCAAGACGTTCAACTCAGCTAAGCCATCAAAGTTTTCTGGGTCTCAAGGAGCAACTGCACTTCTGCAATGGTTCGAGAGTCTAGAGAGCACCTTCAAGCATGTTCAATGTCCAAACGAGCGAAAGGTAGATTTCGCATCTAGTGTCTTTGAGAAACGAGCTTTGACGTGGTGGAACGGTGTAGTGAGAGATAGGGGTGCCGAAGTGGCACTGGCTCAAACGTGGGAAGAACTTCGAGCACTGATGATGAAGGAATTCTGTCCTCGTCACGAGATCAGGGCCTTGGAAAGAGAATTCGATGACCTTAAGCAAGATAGCGGCGAACATCGAGCATACACTGATCGATATGAGGAGCTGAGCCTGTTGTGTCCTACCATGGTTACGCCTTTGGATAAGGCGATCGAAAAATACATTGATGGTCTCCCTGACTCAGTTCAGGACATTGTTACTGGTAGTAACCCCACTACGGTTAGGCAGGCCATTGAGCTATCTGCAACCTTGACTGAATCTCAGATCAGGAAACGTAAGCTTTTCCGAAAGGGTGACAAGAAACCGGTCGAGGAATCGAAACCAATCGAGGAATCAAAGACCATGGATGAGCAGACTGGATCCCCTAAGAGGTCGAAGAAGCGAAAGGCTTCTCAGAACTTCGCCATGGTCGCTCACAATAATCAAGCCGTCCCCAACCAACCAGCTCAACCCCGTACTAGGAAGCCATACAATGGAACTTCACCCTTGTGCAACAAATGTAACCTTTATCATCATGCTATGGTGAAGTGCCGCGAATGCCAAATTTGTGGATGTAAAGGTCATACAGCAAAAGTTTGCGTAGCAGCAGTTGCACCAAATCAAGCTAACGACAATCCTGCTCAAGCTCCCTTTCCACCAGGTTCTTGCTACAAGTGTGGCGAGATGGGTCATTTCCGAAGAAATTGCCCAAAGCTTGCTAATGCTAATCCAGCACGGAGATGAGCATCTGACCGACTAGAAGACAACACCTTTTAGAAATAATCATGTCTTAAGTATTATTTTCTTTTGTTGTCAAGGTCCATGAAACAGTTGTTATCATTGTTAATAAATAATTTTTTTTTATTTACATTGCAATGTATTTATGTGGTTGTATGCATAAACAACATATCCCTTACAATACCGACAATCAAGGAATCGTATTCCTTGAAAAGCAAACTACTCCCCAAAATTTTTCTATTTTATAATCTCTTGCGTTTTCCACGAAATTCCTAAGTATCTGTTTCTTTCAAGGAAAACGAAGTACAAAACGCAAGTTACAACACTGGACGAATACCCAAAGTACTACTATAAATCCTTAATAAGGTACCTAAGGGTATTTCCGTAAATCCTAAAATTTTTGTGCTCCTTAATTCTAATATTACGTTTCTTAGAAAACAAAAATCGAATTTTGGGAGATCTTCATATATTTTCAGATAAATCCCAGAGGACATTGAAGTCAATTGACTGGTTTCCATATCCATTTTCAATCGATAACAAGTTAATAACAAATTAAACAACTATGTAATTATGTGCTTATGTGTTCCCTTTTATGTTCTTGTGTAATCCAAGTTTTGTTATCTAAATCCTCGTAGAATCTTCCATATCTTTGTGTACTATATTAAATCCTCAATGGGCTTTTACGTAATAGTAATGACCCTTGGATTATATTGTACTATTCCATAATTAGACCCCTTGAGTGGTCTAGTTAAACAGATTGATCCAAAAAAATCTGGTTAGGAATATCATGTGATGAGATAGCTGAAAGAACTCCTAGGTGGCCTAATTAAAAGGATCAGTTGTCAATCTAACTAAAAAGGACCTTATGGTAGTCTAGTCACACTCATCACAGGTTTGATTTTTCCTCCCCTTCATATTACAAACAAATTGTGCGGACTGTGCAAGGAATTGCGTAATTATGGATGCATACATAATTATGAAATTCAGTGCACGGAAACCACAGCAAGTTTGGTCGTTTCTGAAGAAATTGTGGAAAATGACTCATTTCGTTCATTTTCGTTTCTGAAGAAATTGTGGAAAATGACTCATTTCGTTCATTTTCGTTTCTGAAGAAATTGTGGAAAATGACTCATTTCGTTCATTTTCGTTTCTGAAGAGGTTGTGGAAAATGACTCATTTCGTTCATTTTCGTTTCTGAAGAAATTGTGAAAAATGACTCATTTCGTTCATTTTCGTTTCTGAAGAAATTGTGGAAAATGACTCATTTCGTTCATTTTCGTTTCTGAAGAGGTTGTGGAAAATGACTCATTTCGTTCATTTTCGTTTCTGAAGAAATTGTGGAAAATGACTCATTTCGTTCATTTTCGTTTCTGAAGAAATTGTGGAAAATGACTCATTTCGTTCATTTTCGTTTCTGAAGAGGTTGTGGAAAATAACTCATTTCGTTCATTTTCGTTTCTGAAGAAATTGTGGAAAATGACTCATTTCGTTCATTTTCGTTTCTGAAGAAATTGTGGAAAATAACTCATTTCGTTCATTTTCGTTTCTGAAGAGGTTGTGGAAAATGACTTATTTCGTCCATTTTTCGTTTCTGAATAATGCCTGTTGAAAATAACTCCGTTCATTTTTCAATTCTGAAAAATGTCCGTTAAAGAGAAATAACAGGATTATGCCTTGCTTATCTTTGATGGTTACTTAACACAAAGCCACAGATAGACTCCTACGAATTTATTTCGGGACGAAATTTCCTAAAGTAGGGGAGACTGTGACACCTGTGTCACTTCAACCATCCAACAAATGCCAAACCAATGAAATATTGTATTTCATACTTTGGACTTGTATAAATATGTGTATCTTTTGCACATATCAATTCTTGTTCGATTACAAGCTCTAAATCGCCTTCTGGAAGGTTATACGCGCACTGATGCGTAAATATAACCAGTTTAATCCAACGAACACTCCGGAATAGTGAAATAGGCTTAACATACCTTAAATAACCTTTAAATAACTTAGAAATAAGTTTTGAAGGCTTTGGTATGGCAAAATCAAGTTAAATCGCTTACAGGGACTAAATTTGACAAACTGTGAAAGTATGCCAATTTGAACTGTAACAGACATTCCGGAACATGACCATAAGTTATACACACCTTAAATATCCTTTACATAGCTTAGAAATAGGCTTTGAGGGGTTCGGTGTGCTAAAATATACTTTTGGGACATTCAGGGACTAAAAGTGTCAAAAAGTGCACAAGTTTGCATTTTCGCGCATAACTCACGTTCTGAATACATCTGGACATCCAAAAATTTATGTAAGCACTAAAATATTTTATTTTAGTGTTTGGCATAAGAAAAATCCATTCGTTGCGTTATTTGGATCGTTTTTCGCGCTTATGCGCATTCCATCGTAATTAAGCGAACATCGCGTTCGTACGACCAAACGAACTGACATCCGACATATTTTTGAGCATGATTTATGTCCACAATGTTTAGGCATCATTTTAGGGCCTTAAATTTGGCTTTACGGGCCTTAGAAGTGTCGGGAATGGCCTTAAAACACAACAGGGACTGAAACTGTCAAAATGGAAACTTGTTTTCTGATCAGAAGCTCCAGGCGGCCCGCCTGAGCCTTGTGTAATCCTGAAGCGGGCCGCGTCAGGCTCCCAGAACAGATAAGAATGATCAGTCAGCAGATTCCAGCTGTTTAATCCACAACCACATACCCACAATTGCCCATTCTGATCATTAAGGGTCATTTTTAGTCACCATAACTTACCAACAAGTGTACGCACAAGATTCGAGCACGGTTTCCATGTAATGATCTTAGCGGTTACCTGAATACTATAAATACCCCATGCCCCCCATTGCTAAACCCACAAGAATTCTGATTTGAGGAGCTCTAAGTTGAAACCTTTGTTTCATTCCTTCGTTCTTTTATTGCTTTTCGAGTCTTTTCGAGTCTAAAAGTCAAACTTTGTTTGACTTTCTGCGTTGACCTGTTTATGGTCAATGCAAAGTTCGTTTGAACTTCGCAACGTGAGTGTAATCACGTTGGTTATAGTCCCTTGGGACTATGCCTACTGATTACCACGTTGTCTAGGGTCGTAGGGTAAGCGATCTAATAAATCGCTTATACCTTCGAACCCGACCCATTTGGTCGATCATTAGGATCCGACCAAATCCATTAGGTGACCATAGTAGGTAGGGAATAACCTTCCGAGGTTATACCCTATGGTCACATCGTTTGAGTAGTTGTATGATAGGTAGTTTATATGCCTTAGGTAAATTACCACAATACCCTTTTCATGTATAATTGGTAATTAAGCATATGTAACCTAAACTTTTGTCACATAACTGATTATATAACATGTTTAGGCATATAACACTTGTCATAGGGCTAGTTAGGCGGTCCGAACGCGTTTCACGCGAACGACGCGTTAAAGTAGCATAAGCTACCTAAATGAGTCGTAATGGGTCGTAAGCACTTATGTAAGGTTTCATTTAGTATGTAGGCTTTGTTAAACCATATTATACGAGTCTCCACACTCGTTTGGTTTACGAACCCTCATTCTATCCGATCTTCCGATTTAGGTCCAGTTTATTAACATAGTTACCTATATTAGGTGCCGTTTGATATCCGTGATCTCTAGCATTGTTTGGTTGTCACTCAAGGACTACTAAGCATTCTCAAGTGAGTACATAGACCCCTCTTTTACTGTTTTCCAAACTGTTTTGGGGTGAAACACATGTGCCTACTTGTTACTTTCATGCTTTCCTGTTTTCACATCATATACTTGCTATGTTCATTAGTACATTTATAGTACATGATTTCATTACATTTCATGCTATGTATGCCCATTGTGTGTGTACTTAGTACATTGTTTTACATTACATTACATGCTATGTATGTCTATTGTTGCATACTTAGTACAGTTCACATGCTATGTATGTTCAATCGTTGCATTGTTCATCATACTTAGTACATTTGTTATTCATCACATGTTTACATTTTGACATTTATATACACATTACATGATTTACATCTTGACATAAACATTTTGACATATTATTCAATACATTTGGCAATTGGTTTAAACATAGACGTCTTACATTGTTGGTTTGGTTTGAGTATGTGATTAAGTAACGAGGCGTGTGTAATATATTACAAGCATGGTGGATACGCCGCTGGTACTTCCTATATATAAGTGTTTGTATGGTATTACATGTCGTAACGTTATTTCAATCATTTCAATTTTGACATATAACATTTTATACAAATAACACACTTTTCACAATACATTGTTTTACAAACAACTTATCTTATACAAACTCATCTTACATGGTTATTCATTTAACCTTACATTTATTTATACATATCATCTGATCTTATCGTTTTTCAAATGATTTACAAAACAAAGCAAATTACAAGGTTCATGACTAAACATTTTCTCAAACATAAGTCATGAATTCTGTTTTCATAAAACCTATGTATCTCACGGGCATTTTTATGCTGACGTACCTATTTTCACATGTGTTTTTCAGGAGATGATGCATAGGACTTATCAAGACATACTTAGGCGGACCTGTGCCTTAGTGACTTAAAACGAGACAAGAACTAGTTAATTTTTGTTATATAATTTGTTTCTGCTTAAAACAATGTAAACTCTCATGTTTGATTAACAAAACGAAACTTTAATTGCCATGGATTTGAAACGATTAATTCTGTTACAACACTCCCCGACGTTTCCGCCACGTTTGGTTGTTCCACTTGGTCGGGGTGTGACAGTATGAATTATGTCTCTCTTATTAAATTTTGATATTATTTACTATTTTGAACCTATTACTGACTTAAGCATCGGAGGGGTGTTAGCCAGGCTAACACCCACCTTAGCTTATAGTGGTTTTGCAGAATATACTTCGGGATATAGCACCAGGATACACACTCAGGATACTTCGGAAGATTAGAGGATTGGCCCCCTCTCTCACGTATAAGGGATCCTGATCCCTTCACAGGTTTAAAGGTATTCACCTTTCTTCTGAATTGGGTTTAAACACCCCGCCTGGAGCGCAAGTTATTCAGGAATAGTTCAAGGTGGCGGGACCAGTCCATGTAAAAGTGGCTGACAATTTCGTTACTATTGGCTATATCCTGAATCCTAAAGGTATATGAGGATTGATCACCCTCTCTCACGAAAGGGTATTTTCATACTCTCTAAGGTTTAAAGGTTTTCACCTTTCTAAATCTTGGAGTTTATACACTCCCGCCTGTAGCGCACGAAAATTTAGGACTTCCCCCGGGATACGAAGGATTTATCTTCAGTATATTTTGGGTTTTACCCCTGTAACACAAAAAATTGTCTATACAAGTGGAACTAGTGTTCAAAAATTTTCTAAGTGTTTGAGGACTTCATGCACATGGGACATTCCATCTAAAGCAATTGTATGATGCACAAAGGATCAAAGTTGAGCTAAGTGTCTCGAAATGGGGACATCTTAGTAGGAGAAGTCGCAAAAGGGATTGGAGTTTAATACTAGGGTTAGACTCAGTTCCTGGTATGATCTTTCCTTTATAAACCTTACATAAATTTTATAACTCAGGTTAAGGTTTAAGTATCCTGAAAAGGATATATCTTTAGGATATATCTTCAAAATGTGTTTTTGGGATGCGTTTTGGGATATTTGATTGAAATATTTGGAAGTGATGCTTGATTGAAATTAAAACTTTGATCAAACAAGTATTGTCAAAACAGGTTTTAGAAAATGGACTATCTTTTATTCTTTAGAAGTTTTCTCTAAAGTTGATTGAATTTTTTGAAATTCTATTTAATAAAAGTTTTCATAATATATCACTGAGTATATTGATCAGGATATTTTCAAAAGATAGTTGTACAAAATTTTGCAAAGCTAAAATCTACACTAAGAAATGCAGAAAATAATAGCAAGCCAATTGAAAGACGAAATTATTTGAAATAGGCAATAGCAGTTGATGACCGAAGGTTTCATCCTAAAACCTAGGACCCATCCGCCTTCGGCTATCAAGTTGTCTTAATACAGAAATAGAAACTGTTCATAGGATAAGAAATAAAATTGTTCAAACATAAGCATAACTCTCAAATTTAAAGAAAATGAGTTTTAGGAGGCAGCGCCTTCTTCGTTCAAGACATTTTCAGCAGCATCCATCTCGGGATCAACCTGAACTTCCCTCTCAGCATCAGTTGGTTTTTCGATTGCCTTTGAAGATCCTTCGGCTGCAGGATTAGCAGAAGTGCCGCTGAGACTCTTCAGCTTTGTTTCCCAGGCATTGATGTCCCAGGAAGGGCATTCGAAGCCCAGTGCTTTGGCTTCGTGGGCCATCTTTAGCCTGGCCTGGAGAAGGGAAGTGATGACAGAACTTTTAAGACTTTCCCGATAGCTGATCATATCTTGTTCATGTTGAGAATGGGCAGCATCAAGATCGTTCTGAGCTTGAAGAGCAGCTTTGCTGAGAGCGGCCTGGTGTTCTTGGATCATAGCCTTGAACTTGTCCTCGTAATGCCGAGATTTGGCGGCTGCAATCATACCCTGATCAGAGATGGTGACCTCAGCTTTCTTTAACTTGGATTCAAGCGTCTTGCTGAGCCCACAGGATTCCTGATATAAGTGAACCAGACGTACGAGACCCTGCAAATTAAAAGGACAGGTACTGGTTTTGTTAAATACTTATAAGCAGTATAAGATGCAGGATATGACTCGAGGATATTAACCTGGTTGAGAAAAGAAGTCATGAACCCGCTTGCCTCAATGAACCTGTGATTCTCATAGGGAAATGTATCAGAGATAACAGGAGAATCAGGCTCTTTTCTTTTACGAGAACTTGAACTCCGGGGCTTAGTAGCTGGCGAAGGTTTAGGAATGACGATGGCCTTGGAGCTGCTGGGCTTGGATGAGGTCGTGGCCTTGGGACTAGGTTCCTTCTTGATCTGGACCTAATCGGAATAACTGTCCAGCTCATCGAGGTCAAAGACTTCAGGGATCTTGGCTGGTGCTGCGTAAAGGGAAAAGTCTTACATCTTTATTGCCCTACATTATATTATATTGTGCTAATTAATTATTTTAAAAGTAATCCTTACCAGACATTTCAGATGATGAGTATTGACTGGAACTCGGGATATGTGTGGTAAAACTCCTGTCACTTGCAGGTAATTGGTAAACTGTTTTGATTCTTTTTTCTGATTCCGCAGTAGGGGGGGCTACTTCCTTAAAATTCACTGCAAAAGGAACAAATGAGAAGATATTAGCAAAGGATAAAAGTCTAAAGATACGTGGGGACATTCATGATCCTACCGGTGGTTAACCACTCCACCGGAAGGCTAGCACCCTCATCAATGGAGTCTCGTTTGACGAAGAAGAACTTCCGTTGCCATCCGTCTTCATTTTTGGTGGCTTTAAGAATAAGGGGTTTGTTAGAAGTCGAAAAAAGCAAAAATCGGCTAGAACCGTGGGATCGGAGGCGGTAAGCGATTGGCATATCTTCGATACAAAGGACAGGACAGTGAAGGTTTTTAATTTGATTGAGTACGATTAATACCCTCCAGACCATGGGCATGGTTTGGGCGAAGGAAATACCGGTAGTCCGGAAGAATTGCATCATAAATTCGGGAAAAGGGTACCGAAGACCTAGCGAGAAAGGGTATGTCGGGAAGCAGATCCAATCAACAGAAGAGACGCCCGATCGAATTGACCGATCAAATGGTCTAAAGACCGTGCCATCAGGGAAAGCACCGGAAGCTCTCAAAGCCGCAATGTCTGCGTTATCAAAGGCACAAATCTCCTTCTCGGGATTTTTGAGAAGATTCTGCTGAATGAAGGTCTCGGATGATTCGCCGGTTTGAGAATAAGTTCTGGCGGCCATTGCAGGTAAAGGAAAAGAGATTGACAGGAAATGAATAAGAAGTAGGGAATTACCTGGAGACTCCGTTGAAGATATCTGCTTTTCAAACAAGAAGAGAGAAGATATAGGAGCGTTGTAGATCTCCATCGAGTTAAAAGCGCGTTGGAAGTTATGATGTGATCTTGACCGTCGTCTCGATTTAATTGCCTTGATTTACGAGATAGAATTTTTAAAATATATCCGTTGGATTGGTATACCAACAGATATATTTGGGGACAATTGTTATGGGTCCTTTTCTGAGCGTACATATCCTGACTAATATCTTGCTTATAATTATTTGCTTGTGATCAGGATAATGGATCGGGATATTGGTAACATCCTGGACGATATCCTGATGTTAACTAAATTGACCACGTGCAGGTAAGTAGCTGTGGGTTACTAACGGTTAGATGGACTTCATCTCCTTGAGACTCGGGCGAATCTGTTATATGAGAGACGTTGAACCCAAAAGACCAGGTCTACAACGTTCAAGTGGGGAATATTCGCTTGATCCCGGTTTATTAGGGTAGTTTGTTGCATTTCTTTTACTATAAATAGATGGGGCGGATCAGGTTAAGGCACGAAACTTTACACACACATATTCTTTCGCACACTTTTGCTCTCTAGCTCACAGCAAACACTATACATAAAGACTTGTATTCGAATTACATTGTAACACCTAGTTGATCCGCATCACATCCTGCACTGTATCCTGATATTTGAAGTAATAGAAGAACAAGGCAGCTGCGATTGTCAGCTCCCGAGGTTTTGTGCCAGCGATCTAGATTGATCAAGGGCTTTCCTCGTACATCACGTGTCAACCTTTACTTTTTGCTCATTGTTTGATCATAGATACAGCTCTATATCCTGAGCCGTATCCTGAAACTGTTTTTGCAATTAACTTGGTTAACATATTTTTCACATATATTTCTAGCACACTACCTCACTTAACTAATTTGATCACCTAATTGCTTCGGTAATTTTTTACCAAAACACTAATGATCGACCAAACGGGTCGGGTTCGAAAGTCTAAGTGGTTGTTTAGACCGCTTAACTTACGACCCTAAACAAGCACTAAACTAATAGTGACGAGTTAAACATGTCTAAACATGTTTAACCTACTTAGAAAACTAATTTGGTATCAAAACAATGGGTTTTGATACCCGAAAATAGTTCCGTTGCAAAATGCGTGCTAAAACGCATTTTGACCGAAACTTTGACTCGTCACTACGCCTAGTTAACGTGGTAATCTGTAGGTATAATCGCTAAGGATTATAACCATCATGATTACAATCACGTTTCAAAGTTCAATTGAACTTTGACTTGACCAATTGATGGTCAAAACCGAAAGTCAAACTATTGGCCAAACTGTTTGACTTTCTGCTTCAACATAAAGAATAAGCATGAAAGAAGACTTACAATAGGTCCTAGCTATCTTTTCTACAAAGAATAAAGTTCCAAGCAGATTAGAAAGCTCCCAAAGTCAGATGTAGAGAAGAGAAGGAGGAAATGAGCAATGAATGAATGAATTTGCTTGGCTATTTATAGTTGTAGCAAGTTTATAGGATCATTACACATGTTTGTGGGGTCTCCAAGCATTAAATCTCATCCATACAAGTGTTATGAGCAGCTTAGAAACCTTGGAGAGGTGTTAACTTGGCTACCACACCAAGAATTTGCGTTAACAGCCCCTAAACTATCAAACAGTTGCTGAAAACAAAATTCTGGTCGCTGGCACTACCACACGGCCCACGTAAGGATAGGCAGGGGGCTTAAGCGGCCCGCCTGGCCTCCCCAGTTCAGCACAAGTTTGAATATTTACAGTTCAGGTCCCTGTACTTGGTTTAAGCTCATTTCAGGCCCTTTTGACCCCCGTTAAGCCATTTTCAAGGCTCTATAAGGTCAATAAAGTTTAGAGGACTCAAAATATGCTTGGAACACTCTCGGATGTCGGCTCGTTTGGTCATACGGTCGCGTTGTTCGTTAAATTACGACGAAACTCAAACGGACGCGAAAACGAACCAAATTAAGCGACGAACGGTATTTTTGCATGCCGATCACTAAAATAAAAATATTTTAGTGTATACAAAAATTTTGAGTGTCCAGATGTCGTCAGTACGTAAGATATGCGTGAAAATGCAAACTTACGTCGTTTTTGACACTTTTAGTCCCTGTAAGATCAAATAAGCATGTTTTTGCATACCGAACCCCTCAAAGCTTATTTCTAAGCTATGTTTAGGTTATTTATGGTATGTTTAGCTTATGATCAAGTTCCGGACTGTTTGACACCATACGAATCGGTATAGTTTTGCAGTTTGACACAAATAGTCCCTGCGATCGAATAGACTTGTTTTCAACACACCAAACCATCCAAAACTTATTTCTAAGTTATGTAAAGGTTATTTTAGGTATGTTAAGCCTATGTCACTATTCCGGAGTGTTCGTTGCGTTAAACTGGCTGTGTTTACGCACCAGTTTGCGTATAACTTTCCAGAAAGCGATTTAAAACTTGAAATCGGAATCGAATCAAATCGTAAAATCATCAAACACAAATACACATATAGTAACACCAAAACACATTGTTTTATTGATAATTAACATTGTTTTGCATTGTTCATCGATTTCAGAGCACAGTTGTCACAGTAAGAACCCAACAATGGTTCCTTTCCATAACGACCCTTCCACCGTGCAAGCTCCAGCAAAGTACCTAATGACTTGCAAAGCATGTAGTAGCGTGTCAACAAAAATTTGGCGAGTTCATAGTTTATTAGTGTTGTTTCAAAAACGTAAGTTGTTAAATTGCCCTGTTTATAAAACAAGTCATGGGGAGCTACCCCACCTTTTTAAGCTACTAAACTCATGCCATACCTCAACTAACTGTGGTTATGTTTAGTGCCCCACGTCAATGTCTATCATCATTGACTAGTGCCCAGGCATAATAGTTCACTCTCGTCCTCTGCAGCACGGTGTGAGGTTTGTTAGACCTAATAGCGCTACTAACTAATATCCCGTTCGCCATTCGCTCGACGATTAATCGTTATAAAATATGTAGGGACTTTCAGATAGAGTTCCGTCTAGTCCGCTTAAGACATGTAATATAAATAGTAAAATAACCGTCCGTATCCCACACAAGGAGATAATGTTACCCGTATCCCACACAAGGAGATAATGTTGTTCGTCCCATTCCCAACCACTGGGAATACACGCTTTTAAGTAAAAGTGTGTGAACTCACTTTAGATTAGCTCGACAGATTAAGTTATGTGAGCTAGTATGGTCAACCACGTCCTATAATGGTTTCCAAGAACATTAGGGGTCGTTTATGTAATTCACGCAAATCTTACACACATCTAACAATTAACATACATACAATTGTCACAACCACGTTACCGAGAAGTTTTAGGCACATGTTCATAATATACACTACAACGCGCGACACGTCATTTATACAATCATCAAGCATGTAAAAGTACCGAATATAGCATATTTGACACTTTAAAAACTTACAAATATGCATAACTCAATTTACTAAAAATGGGCTGTTTTAGGGTGTCCGTTTACTGTACTTACAAGATTCCAAAAATTATGAGATCTTTATGTGGTGTGCCCCTCAGAGGGGTTGGTCTTGTGTAAAATATTTAGAATTTAACTCTTTACCAAAAATTTAGAAAAATTCATTTACTAAGCTGCAATCAGATTCGTGACATTCTGACTGCAGCTCACAGAAAAATTCATTTAAAAATCCTCGGTTATCCGATTGACGATATTCTAGTTGGAGGTTTGTACTGACATTTAAGACCATCTTCATTATAAATTTAGTGGTCTAACTCTAAATATTCATCAGTTATGAATTAAAACATAACATGAAAAATCTGTAGAAAAACGCAGCTTCAGTTGCTGAAACGATATAATTTATTTAAAATAGCAAAACATGTCCAAAAATCATGATTCCAGTGCCATTAGAAGTGTATTTCGAAATAACACATTATAGATTCGAAAACATCCAGATTTCGTTAAATTATGACCCCGTTACAGCCAACTGACTATCGGACATAATCTGTTTTTCACATATATCTAAACAAACGAGTTTTCCGGGTTTCTCTATCCTGTTTTACCATTATATGATGCCTCTACATTATTCATATCAGATTAATGGTGGTTTCATGTCAGATTCATCAAAAAGCACATCAAGAATATCAACCCTAAGTCATATACACATGTCTATGCAAACATAATCGATACCACTAAACATCTTTCTTGATTCCCATGAGCACTAGATCGTAAGTTAACTTAACATCACAACCCATCAAAAATCATTCTTGAAACATAACCACGGCCAAGATACTTCATATTATGACATGAATCAAAACCCTAAAAAACACATATATGATTATTCTTGCATATATAGTAACATTAACCATTTTTTTTATTTTCTTGACCACTAAACTAACGGTTAATATCATAAACATCAAAGTTATCATAAAATAAGCACAAACACAACCATCATCATGGATGATTATCATGATTATTACAATAGTTAGACGCGTTACCGAGTTTAGAAAGAGTGATGGATTGCTAGAGCTTGAGAACCGAACGAACCTTGGATTGCTTATGCCTTATTATGCGTATACGGAAGGGAGGCGGAAGGAGGGCAAAAGTATCGCAAGTTAGGGTTTGTGGAATTTCTTTTTTTTAAGTGATACCAAAAACCACATGTAACAGTACGTAAATAATATACACAGACTTAGAGGCGGTTGGGGTTGCATATGGGGTTGGACCGATTTGGCAGCACACTCAAAATATAAAGGAACGGGGAGGGTGTGGGTGCTACGACTTGTGTCCATTTTAATGTTATATATATATATATATATATATTTTCAACTAATAATAATAATCGATTAATATAAATGTATAACATTAATGCTATGGTTCGGGCCTCGTAAATTTCGAGCTACACGAATAGGTTGGATCGACACGCGAGACAAGTGTTTTGGTTCAAACGGTTCTGGTTGGTTCAATGCGATATGGATAAAATATAGTTAGTTCATCAAATAATAAAGGCGTGCGATTTGATTTATTAAAGTGAAACAAACGGGTTTTTACCTACGTGTTGTCACAATTGCAATGTCTGTCCGAAGCTGTAACGAGCAACCTGGAAAGCATACAGTAGGGTGTCAACATAAAGTTGGCGAGTTCACGAGTTCACAGTTTTCCAGTTTTATTTCCAAAAACTTTTGTTGTTTAATTACTCATTTATATCATGCCATGGGGAGCTACCCCATATGTAAGCTACTAAACTGCGTAATACCGAATACTTAGCGACCGTACGTTTCCGTAATTTACCCCGTTTGTCGATGTCTATCATCATTGACGGTTTTCCAGAGTCTATTAGTTCACGCCCGATCCTATACAGGCCCGGTGTGAGGTTGGTGAGACCTAATTGCGCTATCAACTAATAACCCGTTCACCAAGCCTCAGCGAATAATCGGTATAGTAAGTGGGGACTTCCGTGATAGAGTTTCATTTAGTACACTTGTTGCATCTAATATAAATTGTAATTAATAAAACGTCCTACACAAGGGGAAAATGTTACCCGTATCCGACACAAGGAGATATTGTATTTTGTATCCCACATAAGGAGATAGTATTACCTGTATCCCACACAAGGAGATATTGTAGTTTGTATCTCACACAAGGAGATAGCATAGTTTGTATCCCACACAAGGAGATAGCGTTTTTCGTTCCGTTTCCCAACCACCGGGAACTCATGCTTTTAGTAAAAGTTGTGAACTCACCTTTGCTTTGCTCGGCAGACAATTTACTTGTGTTACGTTGGTCAACCATACCCTATTATGGTGATAAATATTTATTAGGTTCGTATGCAAGTAATGTCACGTATAAATTACACGTATCTAACACAGAGCATGTAAGTCAAACCATCATGTAACATGTAGAGCAGTTGGGCCTTACTTGGGCTTTTTAACAAAAGCCCAAAGTGCGAACAATAACCTATGTGCGGCCCAAAGTGAATGCATGTTGCGAGTGGGACCTTAGTCAAAACCAGGAGGTCTCGACTCGCAACCTGGAGGTCTCGAGTCGGAACCAAAGGATCTCGAGTTACAAAACATTAGTCGAAACCTCAAGGTTTCGAGTTAGGCTTTGAGTTGGAACCAGATAGGTTTTGACTCGCAACCAAGCGATTCCGAGTCAGAACCAAAGAGATTCCAAGTCAGGTTCTGTGTCGGAACTAAAGAGATTCCGAGTCGGAACCAAGTGGTTGCGACTCGCAACCTTAGTCGGAAACTCATACGATTTAACTGATCTCAATATCATTTAAAGTCACATATATCCAAATATCATGTAGGAATAATTTGTTGTTAAATTAATAAATCAATCCTTCAAACTAGCATAACAATTAATATTATTCATCAAAACTCAGCATGTAATTACCCACATCAAGTGTATGACAGTTTTTTAGGAATTTCATGATTAAAATCATATCAAACGAACATATACTACTTCAGTGATTCCTAATAATAAAGCACAATTTATGATCATTATCGTCAACATATTTTTTGATCTAACTTTTATTCCTCAAACAAACAAACGAACATTTCATCAGACAACATTTCATCCAATAGCATACAACAAAAACTTGATGATTAATTCATCATTCATATACGCAGATTAATGTTTCAACCATACTATTACCAACTTTATTCACCCTACTTATGTCATAACAACAAGATGTAACACTTAGTTTATAATCACAACTCCTCAATCATCAAAACAATGAACAATATACAAAATCAAAGACCATATGAATCCCAAAATAATCAATGGGTCACATATTATCACAGTAACATCTTCATCCCTTTTTTTTATTTACAATAACTTATAGTCAGTCTCTTAAAACACCACCCTAGTCTAACATTCATACAATCACCACACAATCCATATAAAAGCAAAATCCACAATAACCACAAATGTTCAAACGTAGCGTATACTGACCGAGACACCAAAGGACGAAGAGGGGTGTCAGCTGCCATCGCTGCCGTGGTTGCTCTCGTCGCCGGCGCTGCTGGTCCGCCGAAGAACTACCACCACCATCATCCTCATCATCTCACCGTTTCGTGGTTAACCGGAGCTCCGCTGAAAGCTCAGTCCGTCGTCGGCGTTCCACAGCTTATTGGAGTAATGGTATTCTGCTGACATCATCACCGTTGACTCAGCACAACCACCGTCGAGTCACCGCCGCTGTAACCAGCCACCGTCGTCCCTCTCTATCTCAAAAACTCTCTGCCAATACTAATTTCCGGAACGTATGTGTATGTACATTAGTGTAAAAGGGCTGTGGGGTGGGTTGTGGGTATGAGTGTCACCGGAACATCAGCCAGAGAAGAAGTCAGCTCCGGCGACTCAATCACAAAGCGGAGGGTGGGGGTTCTGATACGAGAGATGGGTCGATGAAAGCGGGTACGAGGGAAGGGGTGTTTCTCGGTGTGGAGTGCTTGCCTGAACAGTGACCGGAAGACGATGTGCCTGTCAGAATCATATCCCCGGTGGCTGATTTTATGAGAAGAAGAGGGGTTTAGTGTTTATGCGGCTGATGGAAGTTTTTAGGGTTTTTAATGTTTTTAAAAGAGGGGTGGGGTTTATGAAGGGGTATATGTATGTGGTAGGGTTTTAGGGGTTTAGGTAAGATGGGTTGGGCTTGGCCCGTGTGTTTGGTTTTGCATAACGTTACGTGTCTCGCTAAGCCCATTTGTTCGATTCCAAAATAATAATTCCTGACGCGGTTATTTTTAAAAAATAATGGTAATAATAATAATAATAATAATAATAATAATAATAATAATAATAATAATAATAATAATAATAATAATAATAATAAAACTATAAATTACCCTTCTCTCGATGATTGGGATCGAGAGTACGGGTTGTCACATTCTCCCCATGTTACAAGACTTTCGTCCTCGAAATTTAAGCTAAGACGTACGATTCGCTGTAATTATAGATTAGTTAATAACCTATTGTCATAGGTAGATACACGTAGCTCACAAAAGTTTAAAAACGAACATGTCAGCCATATAGCACATAAAGTCACATAATACGTAAGGTCACTAGCATAAAATTAAAAGGGTTTGTACGTGTTTTACATAGTAAAGAATTTCACGAAATTAATTGTATCATCCAAGAAACATGCAGGAAAACCCTAAGTGTTACATTATCCCCCTGTTTGTTAGGAATTTCTTCCTGAAATTCATTTGTAGCCTCAGTGCTGGAAGTATTATTTGTAAGCGACCAGGGATACCTGCGCATCATCTGGTCTTCCCGTTCCCAGGTAAACTCTGTGCCATGATGCGAGTTCTAACAAACTCAAACAATATGTATTTTGCTACGCTTGAGGGCCTCGATTTCTCGATCCATGATCTCATCCGGTTCCTTAACAGAGCATAGTTGATCGTCGATCCTGAGTTCCTTAAAAGGAACAATAAGCGTTTCATCTGACAGACACTTTTTCAGATTCAATACATAAAAAACATTGTATACTGCACTCAGCTCTTCAGGCAGGCTTAGTCTGTATGCTATCTTACTGATCCCCTCAGTAATTTCAAAAGGTCCAACGTATCGCGGATTAACCTTGCCCCTTTTGCCAAAACGTACCACATCTTTCCAAGGTGAAACTTTTAGTAGAACCCGCTCTCCGACCTGGAATTCTACAGGTTTCCTAAGCTTATCAGAGTAGCTTTTCTAACGGTCACAAACTGCCGCCATTCGTTGTCTGATCTGGGCAATCTTATCCGTTGTGTCAAATACAAGTTCCGGGCCAGTAATTTGGCTTTCGCCAACTTCCGCCCAACACAGAGGTGACCGGCATTTATGACCGCACAATGCATCAAATGGTGCTGCCTGAATGCTAGTGCGGTTGCTGTTATTGTAAGATAACTCTACCAGAGGTAAGTGTCGTTCCCTACATGCTCTTAGCATGTTTTTAAGTGTTTGGATGGTACGTTCAATCTGACCATCCATCTGCGGGTGATACACGGTGCTCATGCCTTATTGTGAGCCAAAGGATTTGTACATAGCCTGCCACAAATCAGATGCAAAACGTGGGTTACAATCATAGATAATAGAAGTTGGCACTCCGTGCCTAACATCTACTTCTTTCATCTAGATGGTTGCAAGTTCTAAAACTTGTCAGTTTCTTTGGTCGCGTACTGTTACCAGCAAATATTTCATCAATGCCTTGGACAGGATAGAATAGGATAGGAGCACCTCATAGATTATTTTCCAATTGCTGGAGTTGCGAATTAGTGAGCATCTCTCTAATGTCAGGTGAAACTCTTTCGAGTCTAAATCGTGAGGGGTTGCGTATGCGATCAAGAAAGGCGGACTTTGTAACACCTGTGTCATTTCGACCATCAAACAAATGCCCAACCAATGAAATATTGTATTTCATACTTGGGATTTGTAAAAATATGTGTATCGTTTACACATATCAATTCTTGTTCGATTTCAAACTCTATATCGCTTTCTGGAAGGTTATACGCGCACTGATGCGTAAATATAACCAGTTTAATGCAACAAACACTCCGGAACAGCAACATATACTCAACATACCTTAAATAACCTTTAAATAACTTAGAAATAAGTTTTGAAGGCATTGGTATGGCAAAAACAAGTTAATTCGTTTACAGGGACTAAATTTGACAAAATGCGAAAGTATGACGATTCGTACTGGAACAGACATTCCGGAACATAACCATAAGTTAAACACACCTTAAATATCCTTTACATAGCCTAGAAATAGGCTTTGAGGGGTTCGGTGTGCTAAAATAAACTTTTGGGTCATTCAGGGACTAAAAGTGTCAAAAAGTGCACAAGTTTGCATTTTCGCGCATAACTTACGTTCTGAATACATCCGGACATCCAAAAATTTATGTAAGCACTAAAATATTTTATTTTAGTGTTTGGCATAAGAAAAATCCATTCGTCGCGTCTTTTGGATCGTTTTTCGTGCTTGTGCGCATTCCGTCGTAATTAAGCGAACATCGCATTCGTACGGCCAAACGAACTGACATCAGACATATTTTTGAACATGTTTCATGTCCACAATGTTTAGGCAACATTTTAGGGCCTTAAAGTTGGCTTTACGGGCCTTAGAAGTGCCGGAAATGGGCTGAATACACAACAGGGACCAAAACTGTAATTTCTGATCCGCAACACTCAGGCGGCCCGCCTGAGTTTCTTCACTTCCTGACGCGGGCCGCGTCCGCCTGTCTGATCAGATAACAACGAACAGTCAGCAACTTCCAGCTGTTTTAACCACCACCACACCTTTCCCACTTGCATATTCAGCTGATAAGAATGGTTTTTAGCCACCACAACTTCCCGACACTTGTACGGTTACGATTAAGGCACGATATTCGACAAACGATCCTAACGGTTACCCGAAAACTATAAATACCCCACCCCCATTGCTTCTAAACCCACAAGAATCTGATCTAAGTGACTCTAAGTTGGAACCATTGTTTCATACCTGAGTTATTGTGATCTAGATTAGCATTCGGGGACCCTTCGTAAGTATTCTTTCGTTCTTTTCCTTATTTTTACTGCTTTTCGAGTCAGAAAGTCAAACTTTGTTTGACTTTCAGCGTTGACCAGTAATGGTCAATGCGAAGTTCGTTTGAACTTCGCAACGTGAGTGTAATCACGTTGGTTATAGTCCCTTGGGACTATGCCTACTGATTACCACGTTGTCTAGGGTCGTAGGGTAAGCGATCTAATAAATCGCTTATACCTCGAACCCGACCCATTTGGTCGATCATTAGGATCCGACCAAATACATTAGGTGACCATAGTAGGTAGGGAATAACCTTCCGAGGTTATACCCTATGGTCACATCGTTTGAGTAGTTGTATGATAGGTAGTTTATATGCCTTAGGTAAATTACCAGAATACCCTTTTCATGTATAATTGGTAATTTAGCATATGTAACCTAAACTTTTGTCACATAACTGATTATGTAACATGTTTAGGCATATAACACTTGTCATAGGACTAGTTAGGCGGTCCGAACGCGTTTCACGCGAACGACGCGTTAAAGTAGCATAAGCTATCTAAACGGGTCGTAATGGGTCGAAAGCACTTAGATTAAGGTTTCATTTAGCATGTAGGCTTTGTTAAACCATATGACACGAGTCTCTATACTCGTTTGGTTTACGAACCCTCATTCTATCCAATCATCCGATTTAGGTCCGGTTATTAACATAGTTACCTATATTAGGTGCCGTTTGATATCCGCGATCTCTAGCATTGTTTGGTTGTTACTCAAGGACTACTAAGCAATCTCAAGTGAGTACATAGACCCCTCTTTTACTGTTTTCCAAACTGTTTTGGGGTGGAACACATGTGCCTACTTGTTACTTTCATGCTTTCCGGTTTTCACATCATATACCTGCTATGTTCGTTAGTACATTATAGTACATGATTTCATTACATTTTATGCTAGGTGTGCCCAATTGTGTGCATTACTTAGTACATCGTTTTACATTACATTTCATACTAGGTGTGCCCATTGTGTGCATTACTTAGTACATCGTTCTACATTACATTTCATACTACGTATGTCCATTGTGTGCATACTTAGTACATTGTTTTACATTGCTTTTCTGTTGCATATGCTTATCCAGCATATGAACACATTATACTACATATTGAACCGTTGTAAACATTTGACTATGTGAACCGTTGTAATCATTTGACTATGTGATCCGTTGATATCTGTGAACCGTTTTTAATCTGTGAACCGTTTGTATCTGTGAACCGTTTGTATCTGTGAACCGTGTGATCCGTATTTGACTATACATGAACATTTCTACACTTGTTAAACATTTCATCTTGATAGTTTGGTTTGAGTAAGTGATTAAGTAACGAGGCGGGTGTAATATGATACAAGCATGGTGGATACGCCGCTGGTACTTCCTATATATAAGTGTTTGTATGGTATTACATATCGTAGCGTTATTTGAATCATTTCAGTTTGAGACATATAACATTTTTATACAAATAACATACTTTTCACAAGACATTGTTTTACAAACAACTTATCTTATACAAACTCAGTTACATGGTTATTCATTTAACCATACATTATTCTTTTATCTATACATATCATCTGGACTTATTGATTTTCAAACGATTTACAAGACAAAGCAAATTACAAGGTTCATGACTAAACATTTTCTCAAACATAAGTCATGAATCCTATTTTCACAAAACCTATGTATCTCACAGGCATTTTTATGCTGACGTACCTATTTTCACATGTGTTTTCAGGTCATGATGTATAGGACTTATCAAGACATACTTAGGCGGATCTGTGCCTTAGTGACTTAAAACGAGACAAGAACTAGCTACTTTATGTTATGTACCCTTTGTTTCTTGTTTAAACAATGTAAACTTTCATGTTTGATTAATAAAACGAAACTTCAATTTCCATGGTTGTGAAACATTAATTCTGTTACAACACTCCCCGACGTTTCCGCCACGTTTTGTATGTTCTACGTGGTCGGGGTGTGACAGACTTTGCGACGTCCAAAGTCATACGTTGAAAACTTAGCATAAAGCAGTTGTTGGGATTGAACCCTATCAAAGGAACAGTTGATTAAAGCCAAAACCAGATCAGAGTAGTGGATCCAAAATAAGAAGATGTTTGTGTTTCATTCTCTCCCCTTGAAAGTGGTTCTAACATCTGATGACCTTCATCCACTGATCCTTTACAACAACTGCTGCCTTGCAACTGCTGATCAAGTATAAAGACTGATGAAGATTAAAGCCCTGATGATCAATCTACTGTTATGGGTCAAGCACTGCGGAAGAAATCAAGTACTGCTGGAGTCACAACAGTGGAAGGATAAAGCAGTAGTTTAGTCTTTCTTTTTGTAATGTATTGTAATCAGTAGTTAGCTAAACAGTGTTTGTATTAGATCAGTAGTTTCAGGTTGTTAGGATTAGATCAGTAGTTTCAGGTTGTTAGGAGGTTAGATGTCACTTTCATGGTGACGTCGACCAAGATGCTTCAGTGGTTTGCTCGTGCCTATAAATAGAACAGTACCCTGTACTGTTCTATTAGCTCTTTCACCACTTGTCTTCCTGTACGAGCAAATACTGTGAGCTCAGGCTGAGGGGGAGTTTGTATTACATGCATGCAAAGTTGTAATCAGTGATTGGAATAAATTTAATCATTTGGTTCAATGTTCAAACATGTATGTTGAAAGCATTTCTCCTGTTTGATTGTGTGCAAAGTTTATTTCCATTTTAGTTTCCGCTGCAATTACTTGTTCATTTTCACTATTTCTTAAACAAAAACACAATAAAAAAGAAACTCAGATCCTAATAATTGGTATCAGAGCTCGGACAGTCAAATTTGATAACAATCATTTTGACATAAATAGTTCAGCTCACAATCGTTGATACTGATAGTTATTCGTATTGTTGAAAAACAGAGCAAGGATTAATCACCAATAAAGTTGATTAATCAGTGCCTGTAAAACAACCAGGATGACGTCACAATCACAAGATGCTAACAATAACATCGGTTCACTTTTTAAACCACCCATGTTGAAATGAAATGAATACAACATCTAGGAGAGAAGGACGGGTCACATCCTTGCTCAATAGAATACCGAATGTTGGAGATCGGTTATTTTTGGACCACATGTTCCTATTGTGCCAAGTGCTGAGGATTCAAAGAAGTTCGAACCTAAGAAACCTGAAAAATATACTGAAACTGGTTTTCAAAAATTCGAACTCGATGCCAAAGCATTTAGCATCATTGCATATGCACTACCCAATGAAATTTATGCTGGGCTGTTACACTGTAACAGTGCTAAGGAATTGTGGGATGCACTTAAGGAACAATTTGGGGGAACTGAAGAAGTAATTTAAAGTAACAGGGAAATTCTGAATCAGCAGTATGAAACCTTTTATCACATTAAGGGTGAATCATTAACCCAACAGTTTGAGCAATTTAGTTGTCTCATTAGTGTGCTAAGACTTGTTAAAGTTGAATTTGCTAAATCTACACAAAATAGCAGGTTTCTTAGATCACTGCCTGAAAAATGGGATACAATTGCATTTGTGACCAGAAATTCTGTTGAATTCAAAGATCTGACACTGACCCAACTTCATGGTAGACTCCTGACCTATGAAAGGGAGTTAAACCAGAAAAAGAAGTTGCAAGAGTCTGGCAAAGTTGCAGATGACTACTCATTTGGCAACACAGCTCTTCTGGGTCAAGAAGAGTCTTGCAGCAGTAAGGATCAGAGTTATGATCATTTTATTGACATAACTGCTGGTGGTAATTTCAACTCTGATCCTCACTCATCCAACTTTGGTTTCACAGCAAATGGAGAAAGCCAGAACTCAGATAATCTGTGCTTTAAACTCAATGAATTACAGCACTATGATCCAACTGATCTTGAAGAAATGGACATTTTGCATCAATTGGCTTTGCTTAGTGTAAGAACAAGCAAATTTTATAAAAGGACAGGGAGAAAATTCCCAGGGTTACATGGGAATTTAAAAGTGGGGTTGGATAAGTCAAAGATCAAGTGCTATAAGTGCAATAGGCTAGGTCATTTTGCTAGGGAATGTAGGAGTCAAACCACTGGTCCAATTATTACTCATCCCAGCTCAAACCCTAGACCACAAAACCAAAGCATTGTGCACAATGCCCAATATACCCCTGCAGCCCATGTTAACACTGCTAATTATGCTGCAACCCCTGTTCCTGTGCATTATGTTTAAACAACTGTTCAACAAATTCAGTATGTTCAAGCCCCTGTCCCTCAGGTTCAAGTGCAACCAGTTGCACCACAACAAGCTGCTCCAGTAGTGGTTCAACCAGATCAGCAAAGCTTCTTTACCGAATGCTTTGTTGACTGGAGAAGTATGCCTGATGAACTTGGTGATGAAAATTTTGCACTCTATCCTACTAACGATACTTCTAATAATAAATTTTGTTTCATGGCATTAGAGTCAATACTAGAAGGGCTGAAGGCTGAAGAAGGACAGTCAAGTGATGAAACAGTGGACAAAGTTGCTGAAGCAGTGGTTAGTGCGGTTGCTGGTGAAATACTGCTGGGAGAAAATTCAGAACCCTTGTTAGAACCACTGTCTGACCCCTGGTTTGAAAAAGAAGAAAAGAAACATGGTGAGAAGGAAGATAAGGTGATTGATGAGAAAGAGCATGCTTGTGACTGTCCCATGATGGCTGCAGCTAAGGTATCATGTCAGGTTCTTGAAAATCTGTGTTCAGACAAATGCATCATGGCATTTGCTAACATTAAAGAGGTGAATGAAAACCTTAGGGATAGAGTGTTGAATGATGAAGTCAAATTTGAGAAGTCTTTAAAAGAACTTAAAAACAAATTGGCTGAAAAGGATAAAGAAATCTGCAGTCTCAAAGAAGAGCATAGCATAACCAAGAACCAACTCCAAACTATGATAGAAAAATATCAGGTTTGCAAAAAGGAGTTGGAATCCACCCAAATCACTTGTGAAAGATGGGTGGAATCCTGCAAAGGTTATGAGGTCAAGCTTGAAAAACAGCTTGAAAGAAATGTAAAATTTGGCATAGGGTTTAGAAAATATGATGAAATTGAAAACACTGCTGCAAAAGAAGCTGCTTCTGTTGAAATCACACCAACTAACAAGAATGGCCAAGAAGTTAAGATAACTGACAAACCTGGTAACAAAATCACTCTGGAAAGATCTGTGGGATCCTCAACCTTTGATGAAATTGAGAAATACCAATTTAAACCCACATGGTCTGATGAGTGTGAGATTCTTGAAAATTTTAAACCAATGGACTTCACAACCACTGATGGTGTAAAAGCTCCTAAAGCAAAGGTCATTCCTCTTAAAGGCATCCCAACAGTGGTTCAAAACTCTGTTGCTAAGGAGTCTGAAAAGAAGAAAAGAAGAGAAAAAGTGAAAACCTGTTTTATGATTTTTGTGAAAAGAAGAATCATCTAACAAATGACTGTTTTCATCTAAAAGCATATGATATCAACAAAACAAGTGTTATTGTACCTGCTGAGAGCTGCACCATCTGTGGTAAATCAAACCACAAAACTCATGAATGTGCGTATCTCAAATCCTTTGATGTAAAAAGGAATGAGTACACTGCAAAAACATCTTTGAGTTCATCAACATCATCTGTCAAATTCACCAAGAATCAACCACTGTTTGTGCCAGTTCAAACAGCTGTTACAAAACAGCTGAACCAAACCTCTGTTAAAAGAGATGTTCAGGTGACTGATGCACCCCCTGCCAACCAATACCGAAGAGGTAAAGGTAAACCATCATACCAAAGGATCCCACATGTTTATGAGGTTTACAAAAACCCTTCTAAACCAAGAGTGGACATGCATCCTTTTGGGTACCAGTAGATCATTGGGCAAGACCCCCAGCAGTGGTTAGAGAAAAACAGTACCAAAACTGTCTAAACCACTGAGCTAACCACTGTCCAACCACCTGAACAAAACACTGACACTCTTGAGACCCCATCCAAAGCCTTATTGGCTTTGGAGACCCTAATGAACTAATCCTTTTACTTCATGTGCAGGGAGATTCTGCATGCTTAGATAGCCTTTGGTATGTAGATAGTGGAGGCTCCAGGAACATGACAGGATGTAAAGCCATATTCAAAGATTTCAAAATCCATGGAGGGGTGATATATCCTTTGGTAATAATAGTAAAGGGAAGGTTCTGGGGTCTGGTACAGTACAGTCTGATAATGTCAAATTTGAAAATGTCAATCTAATAGACAATCTAAAATTCAACCTCCTGAGTGTCTCTCAAATGAGTGATAAGGGCTATGGCTCATTCTTCACGAAGGATTGTTGTAGGATTGTTGGACCAGAAATGGTTAAAAAGATTGAAGAAATAATAAAAAATGGAAAAACCCAACCTGTTGCTCAAAGAAGTGGTAATGTTTATGTAGTTGATTTATCAAAAGAGAGCCCCAGGACTGATGCATGTCTGTTCTCAGCTGCCTCTAACAAAGAGACAGAATTATGGCATAGGAATTGGGGCACACAAATCCCAAGATAATCACTGCTATATCCAAACAGGGGTTAGTAAGAGGTTTACCTCATAAACTGTTCACCTGTCCTGAGCATTGTGTTTCCTGCCTAAAAGGAAAACAACATAAAAGCTCATACAAATCAATTGAAGAGTCCAAAATAAACAAATGTTTGCAAATGCTCCACATGGATTTGTTTGGCCCAGTTAAAGTCATGAGTCTTAGGAAGAAAAGATATTGTTTGGTTATTGTTGATGACTTTTCTAGGTTTACATGGACTTACTTTTTACATTCCAAAGATGGGACTACAGGCATTCTGCAAGACTTTGTTACACAGGTTGAAAAGCAGTTTGATCTTCCAGTAAAAATCTTTAGGAGTGACAATGGCAAAGAGTTCAGAAATAAGGAGTTAGATGATTTCTGTGTGTCAAAAGGAATTGTAAGGCAGTACACCATTCCAAGAACACCAGAGCAAAATGGGGTTGTTGAGAGAAAGAAAAGGACTTTGATTGAGGCTGCCAGAACCATGCTTGCAGATTCAGGTTTGCCATTAACTTTCTGGGCAGAGGCAGTAAACACTGCTTGCTATGTCCAGAACAGAGTTTTAATCAATCCTAGACATCAAAAGACTGCTTATGAACTACTGTATAAAATAAAGCCATTGATTTCATATTTCAAAGTTTTTAGCTGCCCATGTTTCATTTTAAACTTAAAAGATTCTATCTCAAAGTTTGCAGCCAAAATTGATTGTGGTTATCATCTGGGATACTCAACCACTACTAAGGCCTACAAAGTGTTTAACACAAGGACTAAGACAGTGGAAGAGACATTGAATGTAAAGTTCAATGAACTTTCATCAATGAAAATCCCAGCAAACCCTGCAGAATTGTTTGATCTTGATAAATTCACTTTTGAAAATACTGCTGTCAAGACTAACAGTGCAGGTCCATCACAAAGTTCATCATCAGACTATGGATATGAAGTCATCATTCCGCAACAAAAGTGTGCATCAAATGGAAGAGCAGCAGATGTTCAAAACAGGTGTCAAAGCTCAACCACTACTACCTCAACAGTTGTTGACCAAAGTAGCCCATCAACCCATGCTTCCACATCATCAAACACTGTTAATAAAAGTCCTCAAACACTGGATAAAAGTCAGCATGTGTCCACACCACTTCCTCCTATTCCACCTCCTTTTGAAGCCACTGTTGGATCATCAAAGTCACCAGCAGTGGTTAGCTCAGATGATTCACATCTGCAGCCTTCACCATTAAATGCCATTGTTCCATACAAAGGAGATCTTATCTTCTTGAAGTCTCATCCACCTGACCAAATCATTGGCAACATCAGTGAAGGGGTGCTCACAAGAAGTCAATCCCAAAACATATGTCTTTTTGCTAGTTTCCTATCTCTCCATCAGCCAGTCAAGTACCAAGAGGCACTAAAAGACAACAGCTGGGTAGAAGCCATGCAAGAGGAGCTCCAACAGTTTAGAAGACAACAAGTATGGGAGCTTGTACCATTGCCAGAGGGTGTGAGTCCTATTGGCACAAAGTGGGTCTTCAAAAATAAAACTGATGAAAGGGGTATTGTTGTCAAGAATAAAGCCAGGCTTGTGGTTCAAGGGTTCAGACAGGAAGAGGGCATTGACTATGATGAAACATTTATCCCTGTAGCAAGGTTAAAAGCTATTAGACTATTCCTTGCCTTTGCTGTCAACCACAAAATCAAGGTGTATCAAATGGATATCAAATGTGCATTCCCCTATGGTCAGATTCAAGAAGAGGTTTATGTTTGTCAATGTCACACCCCGACCGCGTAAAACAACAAACCGCGGCGGAAACGTCGGGGAATGATGCGACAGAATTATTGTTTCAACAACCATGGCAATTAAAGTTTTGTATTATTAGGATTAAAGTTTACATTGTCTTGGAATTTAAATAAAACATAACATAATAATTGCCTTTTAAGTCACTAAGGCCCAAGTCCGCCTAAGTGTAGCACAAGCATCATAATGCATTAGCACCTGAAACACATGCGAAAATAGGTACGTCAGCATAAAAATGCCTGTGAGATACATTGGTTTTGTTTATGCAAGATTCATGACTTGTAGTTTAAAGAAGGGTTTCACAAAAAGTAGTCATGAACCTTGTAAAATGTTTTCTTTTATGAAATCATGTGAAAATCGATACGAAAATCAAATGATATGAAAGAAATATGCATGGTTAAATGAATAACCAAGTAAAAGTGAATTTGTATAAAATGTTTACTTTGTATAAAAATGTTGTGTCCTTGTGAAAAATGTTTCATGTCTTTGTCAAGTGGCTTAGATAACGCAACAATGTATAATACAATAAAAGCACTTATATATATGAAGTACCAGCGGCGTATCCACCATGCTTTTATCATATAACACATAGCCCCGTTACATAAGTCACTTATCAATAACCAACCAAATGTCTTGTTCAATGTCAAAAATGTTTATGTATAAACCATGTTCAATGTCATGTGTAACATGTATCATGTATAACAAAATGAAATGCATAGCAAGTACCTACTTAAACTATGTGATGATGTCAATGTGAAACAAATGTCATGTATGGTGAATAACAAGTAATTACTCAACCCCATAGGAAAATGTACAAAACTAGGTTTTTGAATAAACCTAAGTTTAAATCAAATGTTATGCTTTGCAGAAAACAATGCTTTATGATTACAAACATTTATGTAGTATTGTTTATTCGCATACATTCAAGCCTCGCGACTGTGGCGACAAACCTTTAAACAAATTAAAGGTTCATCTAAGTTTTATATCGGATTCTGTCATTCCCAACTTCCAAACAAACCTAGGAAGTCAGAAACGGGAGTTGTCAATTCCTATGGTACCATTACAAACGACCGAGCGGCGTAGCTAATGTTAATGAATGTATTATTGTTCCGATTAAACATACTAAATGTCATAACCAATGTAAGCATGTGAAAACCATGTACTAAGCATGCTAAGTAAACATACATAGCAAAAATGTTTATGAAATCAATGTGCTAGCATGCTAAGTAAACATACATAGCAAAGATGTTTATGAAATCAATGTGCTAGCATGCTAAGTAAACATACATAGCAAAGATGTTTATGAAATCGATGTGCTAGCATGCTAAGTAAACATACATAGCAAAACGTAATTGAAAGCATGTACTATATGTGTACTAGATGAAACTAGCATGATTATGTCATAAAAGCAATGAAAGCGTGAAAGTAACATGTAAGCACAAGTGTTTCACCCCAAAATATTTGAAAGCGTTAAAAGAGGGGAACTATGTACTCACTTGGGATTGCTTATTAGTCTTCGGAATAAGACCAATTTAAGCTCCAAGTATCACGGAATCAACAAGGCACCTAGTATAGGTAACTATGTTAATAACCGGATCCTAAACCGGGAGATAGGATAGAATGAGGCTCTATAAATCAAATGAGTATTTGAACTCATATGGTATGATTTAATAGACCTTACATTCTGATTTGAAAGTCTACCTATGTGCTTTTGACCCGTTTCGACCCATTATGGTAGTATAAGCTACTATAATGCGTCGTTAGCGTAAAACTATGTTCGGATGGTTAACTATGTGCTATGCCAAGTCTTACATGCCCAATTATACCTAAACATGTTACTATATCAGTTTAGATGTCAAAAATATGTTCACATATGCACAATATGGATTTATGTTACAAAAGGGCATTTTGGTCATTTCCTATGGGCATATAAGCTACTTAACAAAAGACCAACCAATCCTAAGTGATCATAAGGTATAACCTCAGGGGTTATTCCCTATGCAACTATGATCACTAAGCAAGCTTGGTCGAATCCTAATGATCGACCAAACGGGTCGGGTTCGAAAGTCTAAGCGGTTGTCTAGACCGCTCAACTAACGACCCTAAAAAAGCACCAAACTAATAGTGATGAGTTAAACATGTCAAAAATTGTTTAACCTACTTAGAAAACTGATTTGGTATCAAAACAAAGTGTTTTGATACCTAAAAGTAGTTCCGTGGCAAAATGCGTGCTAAAACGCATTTTGATTGAAACTTTGACTCGTCACTACACCTAGTTAACGTGGTAATCAGTAGGTATAATCGCTAAGGATTATAACCATCGTGATTACAATCACGTTGCAAAGTTCAATCGAACTTTGCGATGACCATTGACTGGTCAAACTGAAAGTCAAACACTGTTTGACTTTTAAGCTAGAAAGCAATAAAAGAATGAAAGAAGGCTTACAAAAGGTCCTTGCTTGAACTTGATGTTATAAATTCTCAGGTATGAAGTTATTTAACCCCAACTTAGAGAATTTTAGACCAAGTGTGAAGAAACAAATGAAATGGCCAAGCTATTTATACTTGTAGCAAACTCACAAGATCAAGAGACTTGTTTGTGTAACTTCCAAGCAATAACTCATGGCCATACACTTGTTACAAGCAGGTTCAAAGCCTTGGAGAGGTGTTAACTTGGTTATCACACCAAGAAATTTGCATTTACAGCCCCTGAATTATCAACAGAATGCTGAAAATGATTTTTGGTCGCTGGGCATGTTCACACGGCCCGCGTAAGCTGAGGGACAGGCTTACGCGGCCCGCCTGGTCCCTGCAGCCCAGCAATAGTTTCAGCTTTTGCAGTTTTGGTCCCTGTACTTGTCTAAGCCCATTTTAGGCACTTTTGACCCCCTTTAAGCCATTTTCAAGGCTCTACAAGGTCAATAAAGTTTAGAGGACTCAAAATATGCTTGGAAAACTCTCGGATGTCGGCTTGTTTGGTCGTACGGTCGCATTATTCGTTAAATCACGACGAAACTCAAACGGACGCGAAAACGAACCAAATTAAACGACGAGTGGTATTTTTGCATGCCGATCACTAAAATAAAAATATTTTAGTGTGTACAAAAATTTTAGATGTCTAGATGTGGTCAGAACGTAAGATATGCGCGAAAATGCAAACTTACGCCGTTTTTGACACTTTTAGCCCCTGTAAGATCAAGTAAGCATGTTTTCGCACACCGAACCTATCAAAGCTTATTTCTAAGATATGTTTAGGTTATATATGGTATGTGTAATAACCATAAATTTAAAATCATTATTCTAGAAATAAAATAAATAATAATAATTTATAATAAACTAAACATTTATCTTATGATCCATCCTTCTGTATATCAACCAAAACTATTATTATTATTTATAAATTATCCAATAGGAAACCCTAATTAAGACACCCAAGTAATTATGTACAAACCCTAGAATTTTCAGAATTTTCAGAATCAGGATCAGGGCCCCTAAAACTCAGGGGGGGTATATCCTAGTTAAAGATTATCTACATAAAACGTTGTCAAACTTGAAATTTACGAAATTACTGACTCAGCTAGGCTAGTCCCAGACGTGGCTACTCTATAAAAAATTAGGTGTCCCTTACGGACCGTAAGGGTTAAGTCTTACGGTCCGTAAGCCTGGCCAATTTCGGGTATAAATAGCAGAGGTTGGGACTTAATTCTGGGCACAAAAACGACGAAGAAACTCAAAATACACGCTGAGATATCGTCCAAATACTCTCAAAACACACACGAAATCACTAATTAGTATAGCGGGGTGCTGCTGCACAGGGTATTAACTCGATCGCTATTACGATTCATTGTCCGATCGATCAATGTACTCAATGGATGTTTAAGTGCTGCCCACATTAGGGTGATGCTTTGTCATTAGTCGTGATTCCGACCGGATGTTTGAGTGCCACCCGAATTCGGGGAATACTCTGTCCTTCGTTGTGAATCCGATGGATGTTTAAGCATAGCACTTTGTCATTCGTTGTGAGGGTTGATCTCGTGAGTTATCGTAAATGCGGTATTAAGTTACTAACCTAGTTGTGTGCATGTTATTTAAATTAGGTTAAAAGACTAATCAGTAGTCTAAACTCTGCCCGTATAAATCTGAAATATTATCACAAGGTAGTATCACTTTGGAATTATTAAGGTACGGATCCTTACCCTCACTCCTTATTGCTTCATATTCAAATTGTTATAAACCCATTAAATTCATATATCTTTTAGTACTCCTCACGTCTTTGATTATCGATTCATTTGACAGTCCGTTGGATTCCTATTCTAATCATAACTTTGTATTTAGCTTTCATGTCATGCGATAGTATTATGTTAGTTGTACTCGTTATCGCATGTTCCAATATATGTTACGTCTTGTTATGAAAAATATTTTGATAAGTTATGTGAATAAGACCATTTGTACTCTGATACCCTGAGTGTCGCTTCTCGTGGAGTGTCCCACGAGCATGTTGTTGCGGCATCGACAACATGTGCTCCTCCCGTGACGGAGAGATCAGTTCACGGCATCTCTTAAGTACAAGTGTGGTACATATGGCTATTAGGAGGCGTATGGATCGATCCTAGGATTTAAGTTAAGGAGGTGGATAGCGGGTATGCCAACTCGCCATCTCGTGTGATAATTATGCAGGAGTAGCTACCTGTGTATTGTCACGTTTTAAGTTTGGCTCATGGGTACATCCGTATGATATGATTATGAAATTACGTTACTTGTATCGTATCATTTTCGCATAAAGTTCCATTCGGATAACATTTCATATAAAGCGTTACTTGTTATTTGAGCCTATTATTCCGTACTAAGCATTTGGCTCATTCCGTAAACTTTTTGTATATACAGGTCCGCTGGTTACTTTGGGCGGGGAAAAGAGAGAAGAGTAAAGACTAGGACTAAATCTGAAGATGTTAGTTAATCAAATCGAATGTGTCCGATTATATATTATACTTAAGTTTAGTGGTCGTGTGGTTGTATCCTTGTCAAATAAATAAATGGAATTATGACTTTTGTTTATGATACTATTATTGTGACACGTCAGCCCCTTCCGGGTTGGGGTGTTACAGCTATGGTATCAGAGCAAAGGCTCTTTCCTGTAGAAAACTTGAAGATAGTAATTAAAACCTGTGAGGAATGGGTAGATATCTATGATAGGATTCAACTTGGTCTCTTATTTTGTTTAATTCCTATATCTATTCTTATAGATGCCTCCTCGTCGTCCGCCACGTAGGAGTACTCGTACTAACCATGTACGTAACAACACTTCTTCGAATGAGACTCCAGTTCATCCAAACGTAATTAATGCTATCAACCAGGCTGTTGCCGAGTTGCTTCCAAACCTTGTTGCTCAAACAGCTGAGGCCGTTATTCAACAAACTAGTCATCCAGAACATAATAACACGAATCCAATCTCTGGTGAAGAAATTCGTGTGAATACCACGAACCATACTACCTATAGTATAGACATATGGATCGCTAAATTCCAAAAACAAAAGCCAAAATCCTTTAGTCACGCTACTAATCCAGTCGAAGCAAGAAACTGGATAGCTCATGTTGAAAAGATCTTTGGAGTTCTTGGAGTTCCGGAGCAATACAAAGTTAGATTGGCTACCTACAAACTTGAAGATGACGCACAAAGTTGGTGGGAAGGATATAAGCAAGTCAAAGGAGGGGATGATTTTGACGCTAATCTTTCATGGATCGACTTTCGTACCATCTTTTACGACAAGTATTTTCTACCGTTGATAAAGAAGCTTATATCAGGGAGTATGCAGTGATTCGACAGGGGAGTGATGAACCAGCCTCTGAGTTCATTACTCGATTTTCAAGGTTGGCTAGTATTGTAGGAGACGATGCAGGATCAGCAGAAGCCCAGGCAGAAAAATGCAAGTGGGCAGTCAATGATCGAATTCGAAAGTCGATCATGTACATGAAATTTTAGGATATCACCGAAGTTGCTGATGCTATCAAAACTTTTGAGTTCGAGAGAAAAGAATTTTTATCTCGAACTTGGGATAATAAGAAGAGAAATAGGGAAGACGGTAAATCTTGCTCTTTGATATATGTTCAATTGTTTCTGTTTACGGTCATTCATGCTTTACCTTATGTGAATATATCTTAGTTATGATTAAGCATGTTTATGTAGGAGATATCAGTACCAATAGTCACTCTATTATCTGTAAGTCTCCATTGAGTTTTCATACGGTAAGATATTTTATTAAGATGCGTTAGTGGAAGAACCATTAGGACATGGTAGTAAGGTAATTGACAATTATGGTCATGAACGTAATTCTGAATTTCAGATACACATGTGTGTTTAGGAGATTCTTGTTATATAAGTTAGTAACTCTGCTATGAAAGTTCCGTTTCCGTTACTTATGCGATATGTTATATTCTTATTTGAAAATTTTCGAGGACGAAATTTCTTTTAAGGGGGTAATAGTTGTAATAACCATAAATTTAAAATCATTATTCTAGAAATAAAATAAATAATAATAATTTATAATAAACTAAACATTTATCTTATGATCCATCCTTCTGTATATCAACCAAAACTATTATTATTATTTATAAATTATCCAATAGGAAACCCTAATTAAGACACCCAAGTAATTCTGTACAAACCCTAGAATTTTCAGAATCAGGATCAGGGCCCCTAAAACTCAGGGGGGGGGGGGGTATTTCCTAGTTAACGATTATCTACATAAAACGTTGTCAAACTTGAAATTTACGAAATTACTGACTCAGCTAGGCTAGTCCCAGACGTGGCTACTCTATAAAAAATTAGGTGTCCCTTACGGACCGTAAGGGTTAAGTCTTACGGTCCGTAAGCCTGGCCAATTTCGGGTATAAATAGCAGAGGTTGGGACTTAATTCTGGGCACAAAAACGACGAAGAAACTCAAAATACACGCTGAGATATCGTCCAAATACTCTCAAAACACACACGAAATCACTAATTAGTATAGCGGGGTGCTGCTGCACAGGGTATTAACTCGATCGCTATTACGATTCATTGTCCGATCGATCAATGTACTCAATGGATGTTTAAGTGCTGCCCACATTAGGGTGATGCTTTGTCATTAGTCGTGATTCCGACCAGATGTTTGAGTGCCACCCGAATTCGGGGAATACTCTGTCCTTCGTTGTGAATCCGATGGATGTTTAAGCATAGCACTTTGTCATTCGTTGTGAGGGTTGATCTCGTGAGTTATCGTAAATGCTGTATTAAGTTACTAACCTAGTTGTGTGCATGTTATTTAAATTAGGTTAAAAGACTAATCAGTAGTCTAAACTCTGCCCGTATAAATCTGAAATATTATCACATGGTAGTATCACTTTGGAATTATTAAGGTACGGATCCTTACCCTCACTCCTTATTGCTTCATATTCAAATTGTTATAAACCCATTAAATTTATATATCTTTTAATACTCCTCACGTCTTTGATTATCGATTCATTTGACAGTCTGTTAGATTCCTATTCTAATCATACCTTTGTATTTAGCTTTCATGTCATGCGATAGTATTATGTTAGTTGTACACATTATCGCATGTTCCAATATATGTTACGTCTTGTTATGAAAAATATTTTGATAAGTTATGTGAATAAGACCATTTGTACTCTGATACCCTGAGTGTCGCTTCTCGTGGAGTGTCCCACGAGCATGTTGTTGCGGCATCGACAACATGTGCTCCTCCCGTGACGGAGAGATCAGTTCACGGCGTCTCTTAAGTACAAGTGTGGTACATATGGCTATTAGGAGGCGTATGGATCGATCCTAGGATTTAAGTTAAGGAGGTGGATAGCGGGTATGCCAACTCGCCATCTCGTGTGATAATTATGCAGGAGTAGCTACCTGTGTATTGTCACGTTTTAAGTTTGGCTCATGGGTACATCCGTATGATATGATTATGAAATTACATTACTTATATCGTATCATTTTCGCATAAAGTTCCATTCGGATAACATTTCATATAAAGCGTTACTTGTTATTTGAGCCTATTATTCCGTACTGAGCATTTGGCTCATTCCGTAAACTTTTTGTATATACAGGTCCGCAGGTTACTTTGGGCGGGGAAAAGAGAGAAGAGTAAAGACTAGGACTAAATCTGAAGATGTTAGTTAATCAAATCGAATGTGTCCGATTATATATTATACTTAAGTTTAGTGGTCGTGTGGTTGTATCCTTGTCAAATAAATAAATGGAATTATGACTTTTGTTTATGATACTGTTATTGTGACACATCAGCCCCTTCCGGGTTGGGGTGTTACAGTATGTTTAGCTTATGATCAAGTTCTGGACTGTACGTTGCCTTACGAAATGGCAGACTTTTGCTGTTTGACGCAAATAGTCCCTGTGAGCGAATAAACTTGTTTTTGCCATACCAAACCTTCTAAAACTTATTTCTAAGTTATGCAAAGGTTATTTAAGGGATGTTAAGCTTATGTTGCTGTTCCGGAGTGTTTGTTGCATTAAACTGATTACGTTTACGCATCAGTTTGCGTATAACTTTCCAGAAAGCTATATAGAGTTTAATATCAATCAAAAATCAACATGTGCATAAAATCAAACATAAATGACAAACATTTGGATCAAAACACATTGTTTTATTAATATTGAAATGTTCAGAGTCTGTATAAAGATAAACAAGCACAGATGTCACAGTCTCCCCTACTTTAGGAAATTTCGTCTCGAAATTTATTTAGAGGAAACTTGTGAGAATAGATGTGGATATTTCGCTTTCATCTGATCTTCATGTTCCCAAGTAAATTCTGGGCCACGTTTAGATTCCCAGCGAACATTAACAATTGGAATGTGCTTGCGTTTGAGCTTTTTGATTTCACGATCCACAATTTCCACAGGTTTCTCAACGAAGTGCATCGTGTTATCAACACGAATTTCATCAAGTGGTATGTGGAGGTTCTCATCAGCTAAACACTTTTTGAGATTGGACACGTGGAAAGTTGGATGAACATTTCCAAGTTCAGGAGGTAGCTCTAGTCTGTAGGCTACTTTTCCGATTCTTTCAACGATCTTGAATGGTCCAACATAGCATGGTGCAAGTTTTCCTTTCTTTCCAAATCTAATCACACCTTTCCAAGGGGATACCTTGAGTAGGACGTGATCACCGACTTGAAATTCTAAGGGCTTGCATCATCGATCCGTGTAACTCTTTTGACAGCTTCTAGCTGTCTGAAGGTTATCACGAATCTTCTTGACCTTAACTGTAGTCTCTATAATGAGTTCAGGTCCAGTAAGCTGAGCTTCACCTATCTCATTCCAGCAGACCGGTGAACGACATTTTCGACCGTATAAAGCTTCGAAAGGAGCCATGTTGATGCTAGAGTGATAACTATTGTTGTAGGAGAATTCGATCAATGGTTGATGCGAATCCCAACTACCACCAAAATCAATCACACAAGCTCTAAGCATATCCTCCAGTGTCTGGATTGTTCTCTCAGATTGACCATCCGTTTGAGGATGATATGCTGTGCTCAAATTGAGTTGGGTTCCCATGGCAGATTGCATGGTTCTCCAAAAGCGAGACGAGAATCGAGCATCTCTGTCAGATATAATGTTCAAAGGAACACCATGTCGAGATACAATCTCATCAACATAGATTTTTGCAAGCTTATCAGCAGATAGATCCTCACGGATCGGCAAGAAATGTGCTGACTTTGTAAGACGATCAACAATAACCCAAATAGCATCATGACCTCTTTTAGTACGTGGCAGCTTGGTAATGAGATCCATAGCAATGTTTTCCCATTTCTAAACCGGTATCTCTGGTTGCTCCAATAATCCAGAGGGATGTTGATGTTCTGCCTTAACCTTAAGACAAGTAAGGCATTTGGAAACATATAAGGCAATGTCTTTCTTCATACCCGGCCACCAATACTGGGTTCGAAGATCCTTATACATTTTGTCTGCACCAGGATGAATAGAATAACGAGACTTGTGAGCTTCATCCATAAGCAAGGTGCAAAGATTGTCTAGACTTGGGACCCACAAACAGCCCATGAAATAGAATATCCCAAAGTCTCTCAGTTCAACTTCAGGCTTAATGTGACACGGTAATTCTTTACCTATCAAGTCTTGTGTAACACAAGTATGTTGAGCCTGAGTAATGCGGGTTTGAATGTCAGATGAACCTGAACACAGTGAAGCTTGACACGTTCCTTACGACTCAATGCGTCAGCCACGACATTCGCCTTACCAGGATGGTAGCGAATTTCGCAATCGTAATCATTTAGGAGTTCAACCCAACGTCGTTGACTCATGTTTAGTTCTTTCTGATTGAATATATGCTGGAGACTCTTGTGGTCAGTAAACACTATACACTTTGTACCGTACAGGTAGTGTCTCCAGATTTTGAGAGCAAAAACTACAGCACCTAACTCAAGATCATGAGTGGTGTAGTTCTTCTCGTGTATCTTCAGCTGCCTTGATGCATAAGCTATGACCTTGTTTCTTTGCATAAGAACGAAGCCAAGGCCTAAGTTGGATGCATCACAGTACACGACAAAATCATCGTTACCCTCGGGTAAATATAGAATAGGTGCATCACAAAGTTTCTGTTTCAAGGTCTGGAAAGCTTCTTCCTGTTTGGGTCCCCACTCAAAAGGTTTGCTCTTCTAAGTTAAATCAGTGAGAGGAACCACAATCTTGGAGAAGTTTTCAATGAAACGGCGGTATTAACCCGCTAGACCAAGAAATGAACAAAACTCGGTAGGAGTAGTAGGTGTATCCCAATCCTTAATCGCACTGATTTTCGCGGGATCTACATGTATACCTTGTTCGTTGACGATGTGCTCCAAAAATTGAACTTCCTTAAGCCAGAATTCGCACTTGGAGAATTTGGCGAAAAGCTGTTCTTTCTTTAAAAGCTCCATTGTAAGACGAAGATGTTGCTCATGATCAGCTCGAGTCTTAGAATAGATCAAAATGTCATCAATGAAAACGATGATGAACTTGTCCAAATAAGGCTTACAAACCCTATTCATCATGTCCATAAAAACAGCAGGAGCATTTGTTAGACCAAAGGGCATAACAGTGAACTCATAATGACCATATCTAGTACGGAAAGCTGTCTTGGGAATATCTTCTTCAGGAACTCGAAGTTGATGATACCCAGAACGTAGATCAATTTTTGAAAAGCAAGTAGCACCCTGTAGCTGATCAAAGATATCATCAATGCAAGGTAGGGGATATCAATTCTTGATGGTAAGCTTGTTAAGCTCACGATAATCGATACACATCCTGAAGGATCCATCTTTCTTTTTCACGAATAGGACAGGAGCCCCCCAAGAGGAAAAGCTCGGACGGATGAATCCTTTGTCAGAAAGTTATTGAAGCTGCTTAGACAACTCTTGCATCTCAGACGGTGCAAGACGGTAAGGTGACTTAGCAATAGGATTTGCGCCAGGCACAAGATCAATGCGAAACTCAACCTGGCGCACATGGGGTAAACCAGTTAATTCTTCAGGAAATACCTCAGGATAATCCCGAACAACAGGGATATCTTGGATAGTCTTACCCTTGCCTTTCTCCTCTACGACATGTGCCAAGAAAGCAACATATTTCTTTCGTAGGTTTTTTTGGGCTTGGGTACAAGACATGAGTTTAAGGCTACTAACAGGTTTCTCCCCCACAAACTTCTAAGATCTCACCAGTTGAAAGCGGTATACGAACCAACTTCTCAAAGCATACAACCTCAACATGGTACTTGGATAACCAATCCATTCCTACTATTACATCTAAGCTCCCAAGTTGCATCGGTGTGAGGTCGATAGGGAAAAGATGGTTATTAAGGTTCAACTGGCAATTTCGAAGAACAGAGTTGAGTACAACAGGTTCACCACTAGCTACTTCTACTGTCAAGGGCTTTCCTAGTTTTGTTCTAGTCATCGAAAGCAAAGGCTCAAAAGCTATGGACACAAAACTCTTATCGGCACCCGAATCAAATAGGACAGAAGCACGATGGTTGTTAACAAGGAACGTACCGTTCACCACTTCATTATCCGCACGTGCCTCATTTGCATTAAGATTGAAAGCTCTACCACGAGCCGGTGCCTGATTTACATTTGCCAACCTCGGGCAATTGTTCCTATAGTGGGTCAGATCCCCACAGTTGAAACATGAACCCGGAGGATAGTGAGGTCGTGCAAGCTGTTGAGGAGGGTTTTGTGCTGCTTGGTTTTTAGCTGCCTGATTTTGGTTAGGAGCAAAGCGGCAGGTGTTCACAAGATGACCAGATTTACCACAGTTTGTGCAGATACGAGATTGCACTTGTGGTTGGTGATGGCTATTACATCTGTTGCACAGAGGTGCGTTACCAGCATACTGCCCTTTGGCAGCAGGTTGTGCAGGCTGATTTGGAGCAGCCTGTTGTGCCACCACAGCGAAATTCTTGGAAGCCTTACGCTTCCTTGATTTCTTTGAAGACTCAGCAGCCTTCTTGCCCTTTTTCTCCTGAGTGCTATCAGACTGTTTCTGCTGTTTATCACCCTTTCTGTGGAGTTTACCCTTCTTGACTTGCGATTCAGTAAGGGTTGCCGCTAGCTCAATGGCCTGTCAGACGGTAGTGGGGTTGCTGCCATTGACGATATCCTGAACAGGATCTGGCAAACCGTTTATGTATATCTCAATAGCCTTATCCAAAGGCGTGACCATTGTAGGACATAGCAAGCTTAACTCCTCATATCTGTCAGTGTACGCACGGTGTTCACCACTGTCTTGCTTTAAATCATGGAACTCATTTTCAAGTGCCCTCTGCTCGTGATGAGGAAAAAATTCTCTCATCATGAGAGCTCTAAGTTCCTCCCATGTCTGACCCAAAGCAACATCAGCACCTCGGTCTCTCATAACCCCATTCCACCAGGTGAGAGCCCTCTTTTGGAATACACTCGAAGCAAACTCGACCTTACGATTGTTCAGACACTGAACATGGCGAAAAGTGCTCTCAAGACTCTCAAACCACTGGAGAAGCCCAGTTGCTCCTTCGGAACAACTAAACTTGAGCGGTTTAGCCGAGTTAAAACTTTTGAAATTGCACGGAGCAGGTGCATTATTGTTATTGTTGGCTTGGTTTAATTGAGTGATGAGATTATGTAGCATAGTAGCCATCTGCTGTGCTATAATAGCTGCCAGTTCGGCATCAGGTTGCTAAACGTTACGTCGAGGAGGCATTCTAAAAGAGTAAACATGAGAGAAAATGAGTGAGATGATGTGATGAAAGAAATGAGATGTTAATAAAAATCGACAAAATGCAAGGATGGTGGTCATTTGTTTGTTACCACAAAGCAAACAAACGACACACAGTGACAAATCAAAGTAAATAGGTCATAATAATGTATCGCCGAAGACATGCTCGCCTATAAGTGAACACTCACCCCAAGAGTTCCCAGGTAAGAGTGACTGGTCCGATATTGCGGATTTGTACGAACACTCTAGCCTTAGACAGAAAACTCAGGGTACAGGCATTCACTCTTCCAGTTTGCACGTGTTCACATTATTTAGACCCAAACTTTGACGAGATTGAAAATTTGGAAGGCACACGGCCAAAAGAAATCATCTAAGGATAGATGATTGATTTCAAAATCATTTTGGAGTTTTGTGTTCATGTTTTGAAATCACCAAAGGATAGGTGACGTGTATTGTTTTAAGATCTAAACACAAGATAACTTGTGTTAGGGTCCTAGAAAGTTATAGTCTAGGTCAAAGCATTACTAATAACCTAATTCCCTATAACCATTGGCTCTAATACCAACTCTTCTGTCACACCCCGACCGCGTATAACAACAAACCGCGGCGGAAACATTGGGGAGTGATGCGACGGAATTATTGTTTCAACAACCATGGCAATTAAAGTTTTGTATCATTAGGATTAAAGTTTACATTGTCTTGGAATTTAAATAAAACATAACATAATAATTGTCCTTTAAGTCACTAAGGCCCAATTCCGCCTAAGTGTAGCACAAGCATCATCATGCATTAGCACCTGAAACACATGCGAAAATAGGTACGTCAGCATAAAAATGCCTGTGAGATACATAGGTTTTGTTTATGCAAGATTCATGACTTGTAGTTTAAAGAAGGGTTTAACAAAAAGTAGTCATGAACCTTGTAAAATGTTTTCTTTTATGAAATCATGTGAAAATCGATATGAAAATCAAATGATATGAAAGAAATATTCATGGTTAAATGAATAACCAAGTAAAAGTGAATTTGTATAAAATGTTTACTTTGTATAAAAATGTTGTGTCCTTGTTAAAAATGTTTCATGTCTTTGTCAAGTGGCTTAGATAACGCAACAATGTATAATACAATAAAAGCACTTATATATAGGAAGTACCAGCGGCGTATCCACCATGCTTTTATCATATAACACATAGCCCCGTTACATAAGTCACTTATCAATAACCAACCAAAATGTCTTATTCAATGTCAAAAATGTTTATGTATAAACCATGTTCAATGTCATGTGTAACATGTATCATGTATAGCAAAATGAAATGCATAGCAAGTAGCAAGTACCTACTTAAACTATGTGATGATGTCAATGTGAAACAAATGTCATGTATGGTGAATAACAAGTAATTACTCAACCCCATAGGAAAATGTACAAAACAAGGTTTTTGAATAAACCTAAGTTTAAATCAAATGTTATGCTTTGCAGAAAACAATGCTTTATGATTACAAACATTTATGTAGTATTGTTTATTCGCATACATTCAAGCCTTGCGACTGTGGCGACAAACCTTTAAACAAATTAAAGGTTCATCTAAGTTATGTATATCGGATTCTGTCATTCCCAACTTCCAAACAAACCTAGGAAGTCGGAAACGGGAGTTGTCAATTCCTATGGTACCATTACATACTACCGAGCGGCGTAGCTAATGTTAATGAATGTATTATTGTTCCGATTAAACATACCAAATGTCATAACCAATGTAAGCATGTGAAAACCATGTACTAAGTATGCTAAGTAAACATACATAGTAGAAATGTTCATGAAATCAATGTGCTAGCATGCTAAGTAAACATACGTAGCAAAAATGTTTATGAAATCAATGTGCTAGCATGCTAAGTAAACATACATAGCAAAGATGTTTATGAAATCTTTGTGCTAGCATGCTAAGTAAACATACATAGCAAAACGTAATTGAAAGCATGTACTATATGTGTACTAGATGAAACTAGCATGATTATGTCATAAAAGCACTGAAAGCGTGAAAGTAACATGTAAGCACAAGTGTTTCACCCCAAAATATTTGAAAGCGGTAAAAGAGGGGAACTATGTACTCACTTGGGATTGCTTATTAGTCTTGGGAATAAGACCAATTTAAGCTCCAAGTATCACGGAATCAACAAGGCACCTAGTATAGGTAACTGTGTTAATAATCGGATCCTAAACCGGGAGATAGGATAGAATGAGGCTCTATAAATCAAATGAGTATTTGAACTCATATGGTATGATTTAATAGACCTTACATTCTGATTTGAAAGTCTACCTATGTGCTTTTGACCCGTTTCGACCCATTATGGTAGTATAAGCTACTATAATGCGTCGTTAGCGTAAAACTATGTTCGGATGGTTAACTATGTGCTATGTCAAGCCTTACATGCCCAATTATACCTAAACATGTTACTATATCAGTTTAGATATCAAAAATATGTTCACATATGCACAATGTGGATTTATGTTACAAAAGGGCATTTTGGTCATTTCCTATGGGCATATAAGCTACTTAATAAAAGACTAACCAATCCTAAGTGATCATAAGGTATAACCTCAGGGGTTATTCCCTATGCAACTATGATCACTAAGCAAGCTTGGTCGAATCCTAATGATCGACCAAACAGGTCGGGTTCGAAAGTCTAAGCGGTTGTTTAGACCGCTCAACTAACGACCCTAAACAAGCACTAAACTAATAGTGACGAGTTAAACATGTCAAAACATGTTTAACCTACTTAGAAATCTGATTTGGTATCAAAACAAAGTGTTTTGATACCTAAAAGTAGTTTCGTGGCAAAATGCGTGCTAAAACGCATTTTGACCTAAACTTTGACTCGTCACTACACCTAGTTAACGTGGTAATTAGTAGGTATAATCGCTAAGGATTATAACCATCGTGATTACAATCACGTTGCAAAGTTTAATCGAACTTTGCGTTGACCATTGACTGGTCAAACTGAAAGTCAAACTATGTTTGACTTTTAAGCTAGAAAGCAATAAAAGAATGAAAGAAGGCTTACAAAGGTCCTTGCTTGAACTTGATTTTATAAATTCTCAGGTATGAAGTTATTTAACCCGAACTTGGAGAATTTTAGACCAAGTGTGAAGAAACAAATGAAATGGCCAAGCTATTTATACTTGTAGCAAACTCACAAGATGAAGACACTTGTTTGTGTAACTTCCAAGCAATAAATCATGGCCATACAATTGCTACAAGCAGGTTCAAAGCCTTGGAGAGGTGTTAACTTGGTTATCACACCAAGAAATTTGCATTTACAGCCCCTGAATTATCAACAGAATGCTGAAAATGATTTTTGGTCGCTGGGCATGTTCACACGGCCCGTGTAAGCTGAGGGACAGGTTTACGCGGCCCGCCTGGTCCCTGCAGCTCAGTAATAGTTTCAGCTTTTGCAGTTTTGGTCCCTGTACTTGTCTAAGCCCATTTTAGGCACTTTTGACCCCCGTTAAGCCATTTTCAAGGCTCTACAAGGTCAATAAAGTTTAGAGGACTCAAAATATGCTCGGAAAACTCTTGGATGTCGGCTTGTTTGGTCGTACGGTCGCGTTATTCGTTAAGTTACGACGAAACTCAAACGGACGCGAAAACGAACCAAATTAAGCGACAAGTGGTATTTTTGCATGCCGGTCACTAAAATAAAAATATTTTAGTGTGTACAAAAATTTTGGATGTCCAGATGTGGTCAGAACGTAAGATATGTGCGAAAATGTAAACTTACGCCGTTTTTTACACTTTTAGCCCCTGTAAGATCAAGTAAGCATGTTTTCGCACACCGAACCTATCAAAGCTTATTTCTAAGCTATGTTTAGGTTATATATGGTATGTTTAGCTTATGATCAAGTTCTGGACTGTACGTTGCCTTACGAAATGGCAGACTTTTGTAGTTTGACGCAAATAGTCCCTGTGAGCGAATAAACTTGTTTTTGCCATACCAAACCTTCTAAATGTGACAACTGTGTTCTGTAATCGCCGTATAATGTAAAACAATGTGGATTATCAATAAAACAATGTGCTTTGGTGTTATTATATGTGTTATTGTGTTTGATGACTTTACAATTTGGTTCGACTCCGATTTCAAGCTTTAAGTCACTTTCTAGAAGGTCATACGCAAACTGGTGCATAAACGCAATCAGTTTAACATGACGATCACTCCAGAGCTGTGACGTAAGCCAAAAATACCCTAAATATCCTTTACATAACTTAGAAATAAGTTTCGAAGGATTCGGTATGGCAAAAACATGTTTATTTGAACTAAAGGACTATTTACGACAAAACTGCGAAATTAACGTTGGTGACCGCCCGGATAATATTTAAATCCCAAAAATATTCTGTTATGATTAAAATTTTTAATCAGGTTCGTGATGAAAAATAAATTAAAACACCTAAAAACGTTATTTTTCAAGTTTAAGCGCGTGCCGCGTGTTTCTGCGCGACTCAGTGCTCCTACTGCAAAACGCAGTCGACGCAGCCAGTCTTGGCAACTGAAATTTACTTCAGCAATATTTTGGCAGGTTTATTTTTGTAGAATAATAAAAACAATTTAGAACGCCATAAACAGGGGTTAAAACGCTAGATAAAATACCCGGTATCCAGTTAAACACCCGTTTTAGCCTACTTATAGCATATTTATATAAAAAGTTGCACGTGGACCCCCTCCCACTTCAAATTTTTGGTCATCATTATGTTGGCCCCACTTATTGATTTTGCAAGATTATGGAATTATTCCTTTTTATTCTCATTGGCCAAGAGAATGCATGCATCTTTCCCAAATCTCTACATAATCCTCCAACTTCCAAGAATCATCATCACTCAACACTCAACCTCCCTCCTCTCTCCTCCCTCTAAACCGTCCCATCTCTCTCTCTCTCCATCTTCAAATCTTCAAACTCTTGTTCTTCATGTTCATCACCATTTCTAGCCATTTTTAAGTTAGTGTGAAGATCTAGAGGTGATCCCAAGGTGTTCTCAAGTGATTCAAGCTTCCCATCATCTTCACACTAGAATTTCTACCCTAGCTTTGTGCTAGTAGTAAGTCTTACACCTTGCTTCATTTTGTTCTTAGTCAAGATATAGAGTATGATGAAATTTACAAGAACACTAAAAAGTTTAAACAAGAAATATGAACAAGAAACATGCTGATTTACATTTTCAGCCAACTTCAACAGGCTGTAACTAGACCATTATAAATCGAAAAACTGACTTTCTGAAGCCTAAATTATGTATTTTTGAACAACCGATCAAATGGCATTGGAATCGTAATTTTTTGAGATCGTTTACTATTCTTAAAGGACTATTTTTGGACAGCAGCTCAAGCTGTGTGTTTACTGCGGAAAAAGTGTGTTGTATCCAGAGTAATAACTTGAAACCTGAGTAGAATCAGCTCATGGGATTTTTACCGTAGGTGGTCACTGTTGTCACCGTGATCCTCCAACTAGAATTTCATCAATCGGACTTAGGATTAATTTTTAGTGAATTATTCCGTAGACTGCGATCAGAAAGTAACAAATCTGATTGCAGTCGGGTAAATGAATTTCTATAAAATATTGTTGACGAACTGGACCCCGATATTTTTACATAATAAGATTTGGATCCTGTGAGACATTTTGTAAAAATTTGGGAATTTTTGGAGAAGGTTAACTATTTTATAAAAATCCTCGAAAACAGTCCAGTTTTGATTAATAAAGCTGAAACAACATAAGTAATGCTTTGCATGTCTAAATGTCGGGTTGCTTAATTGAGAATGATCTACGGGATATATGTAAAAGAAAATGATATGCTATTAAGCATGGACATCTCCATTTACAAAGGAGACCATGGCGAAATTTTCCGAAAATCCAACACTTAGTAAATATTTTCTAGACAAGAGTTTACTAGAACATTGAACGAACAAATATCTCAACATGACATATGATTAAGTTAAAATATTAACTATTTTGACAAATAATTATCACGCAGAACAATATAAGAAACGTGACTCAAAATACTAAACTCTAAGCCAAGGCACGACCCGCTCGTCTAATAGACATTAGTACGTTGTAGGTTGTCGTGTAGCGGACAGAGTTTGAGATTCGATTCAAGACGCAGTACAGTGAGTACATAGTCCCCTCTTTTACCGTTTTCAGACATTTTCGGGGTGAAACACATGTGCTGTATGATCGAATCGCGACCTAAACGAGTCATTCGAAAGAGCTCAAATCCGTTTCAGAGGCGGAAACAGAGAAACGAATGTGAAAACAGCTTGATTCACACTTTAAACCTCTTGTATATTGATTTTACAATGTTTACAGTCAGAGAATAAACCGGCAGCACCTCGGTATCAAATCTGGAATCGTTACAAATGACATGAACACAACCCTATTTATAGTTGTCTTGATTCCGCTCGAAGAGGAAAAGAAACATTTGGAGCGGAATCACAATCTTGTGATTCCGAGCGGAATCTCTCAAACATACTATTTTGTCTTCTTGTGAGAATATTTGGATACGTATCAATTTCATGTGATGATGCATATGATGATGTCATATGTATGATGTCATCATTAATGATGATGACATCATCCATCATCCTTGTTCCGAGCTGCAACGAACCCGAGACTCGATGTAAGACGAAGTCGACAGATGCATGCACTAACATGTGCCTACTTATTACTTTCATGCTTTCCTGTTTTCCCATCATATACTTGCTATGTTCATTTAGTACACTTATAGTACATGATTTACATTACATTGTTTTACTATGTATGTTTACTTGGCATACTTAGTACATTGATTTACATGACTTTTCTGCTTTGTATGTTAACTTAGCATACTTAGTACATTGCTTTCTCATAACATATTTACATTTGATATGACATTTGGTTTGTACAACGGGACTAAAAGACATTCATTAACATTAGCTACGCTGCTCCGTAGTAAGTAATGGTACCATAGGACTTGACAAATCCCGTTCCTGACATCCTAGGTTTGTTTGGGTGTAAGGAACGACTGAATCCGAAAACATTTCTTTTGATAACCTTGACTTAGGGTTATCCGTCTGTCTCAAGGCTTGAATGTATGCGTTAACTTACCACATAAGTGTTTGTATCAATAAAACATGCATCTACTTTACAAAACATAACTTTTTGATATATTCAAAATACCTTGTTTTGTACATTTTTACATTTGGTTTATGTGACTACACTTTACATACCATACATAACATTTGTTACACATTACTTGACTACATTTGGACTTTTAACATTTGACATGGTTTATACAAGACTTTTTGACAATTGGTTTAAACATGGACTTTATACATTGGTGGTTTGTTTAAGTGACTTAAGTAATGAGAGGTGTGTAGTATAATACAAGCATGGTGGATACACCGCTGGTACTTCCTATATATAAGTGCTTGTATTGTACTACATGTCGTAGCGTTATTTAGATCATTCAACTTGGACTTATACATTTTACACAAACAATATATTTTTCACAAGACTTGGGTTAACAAAACAATTTACAAGGTTCATGACTAACTTTTATTAAACGTTTCTTTAAACTCAAGTCATGAATCCTATTTTATTAAAACCTATGTATCTCACAGGCATTTTTATGCTGACGTACCTATTTTCACATGTGTTTTCAGGAGCTGTTGCTTAGGATGTTCGTGACACACTAGGGCGGACCTGTGCCTTAGAGACTTAAAATAAAGATGGAAGTAGTTTAATTATGTGATGAACTCTTTGTTTCAGTTATCTTAAGACAATGTAACTCTTTGTTTGATGAATAAAACATAACTTTTAATTACCATGGTTGTGGAACAATAATTCTGTTACAACACTCCCCGACGTTTCCGCCACGATTTGATGTTTTACGTGGTCGGGGTGTGACACTAAAACTTATTTCTAAGTTATGTAAAGGTTATTTATGGTATGTTAAGCTTATGTTGCAGTTCCGGAGTGTTTGTTGCGTTAAACTGATTACGTTTACGCATCAGTTTGCATATAACTTTCCAGAAAGTGATATAGAGTTTAATATCAATCAAAAATCAACATGTGCATAAAATCAAACATAAATGACAAAAATTTGGATCAAAACACATTGTTTTATTAATATTGAATTGTTCAGGGTCTGTATAAAGATAAACAAGCACATATGTCACAGTCAACCTCCAGGCTTTGAGGATCCATTTAATCCAAATCATGTCTACAAGCTAAATAAAGCTTTGTATGGCCTGAAACAAGCACCAAGAGCCTGGTATGAAACTCTTTCCACCTTTCTACTTTCCATTGGTTTCACAAGAGGTAAAATAGATAAAACATTGTTTTTAAAATGGAGAGGGAAAGACTTGATGATTGTCCAGATTTATGTGGATGACATCATTTTTGGAAGCACATGTAATAAAATGTGTGAAGAGTTTAGACAACTCATGACAGCTGAGTTTGAAATGAGTGTAATGGGTGAACTCCAGTGCTTTCTTGGTCTCCAAGTAAGGCAACTGCAAAATGGCACTTTCATCCCTCAAGGCAAATATGCCAAAGAACTTTTAAAGAAATTTGAGATGGATGATTGTAAACCATGTAGTACACCTATAGCAACAAATAAAATAGTCATGTCTGATGTAAAGGATGATTTGGTTGATCAAACTTTATATAGAAGCATGATTGGGTCTTTATTGTACCTAACTGCATCTAGGCCAGACATCATGTTTGCAACATGTGTCTGTGCAAGATCCCAATCAGCCCCTAGAAAGTCAAACCTTATTGCTGTAAAAAGGATATTCAGATACCTAAAAGGTGCTCCCACACTTGGTATTTGCTATCCAGCTGATGGAAATATCAAGCATTCAGGTTTCTCAGATAGTGACTTTGCTGGATATGACAAGACAAGGAAGTCCACTTCAGGAGGGTGCCAATTCCTAGGCAATTGCTTAGTGTCTTGGCAAAGCAAAAAGCAAGAAGTTGTTTCCACATCCACTGCTGATTCGGAGTATATAGCTGCTGCAAGCTGTACAACCCAACTGCTTTGGCTTCAAAATCAATTGCTGGATTTTGGTATCACTGCCCTAAAGACACCTCTCATGTTGGATAGCCAGGAAACAGAAAATATCATGAAAAATCCAGTTTCCCATTCTACCATCAAGCACATTGATATCAGACATCACTTTGTGAGGGATTGCTATGAAAAAGGTTTGATTTCTCTGCACCATGTACCAACAAAAGATCAGCTGGCAGATATGATAACCAAAGCATTAGACACATCCACCTTTGAAAGCTTGATTTCTAGGATTGGCATGCTGAACATGGAATAACAAGCAAAATCTTGTTTTTCTATGAATAAAAGCATTAAAATGTTTTCAGAAAATAAAAAACCCATCCTTAAAAATAGCTAAAATGAATTTTTCATTAAATCCTAAAAGTCTGCCATAACCACTATTTTGTTCAAAACATCTGTTCTACAAAAAGTTGTCCACTGCTGAAAGTCAACCCCTGTTCTCTTATTTCCTTGGTAATCACTATTGTTCAAAATCAGTGTTTTATCCACTGATATGCTATCCACTGATAGCTAAAGTCACCCACTACTTTCATTCTAACCGTTGCAACCACTGATCTTGTTCCATCAGTGGTTTCCATAAAACACCTGTCTTCCATTATTCATCAGGGGTCGGCACGTGGACAGTACATAGCGGTCAGATCTTTTGTAACCGCTGCCATGTCAGCATTCAGTTTTTCACTTTAAAACCCTGATCAAAACCCCCAAACAGGGTTTTTACTGTCGAATCGAATTCAAAAATTCCTTTCTCAAAGCAGTTATCATCCATTTCTCTCAAATCATTCATCATTCTTCTTCCTCAAAATGGCAAAATCACCGTCTTCATCATCTGAAAAATCCACTGAAAAGGCCATAGAAATTCCATACAAAGCTCCTCATAATTACTTGGGTCTACTCACAAAACCCACTAAAACTGAAACCTTCAATTCCATCGTTGACGCTCTTTGGTCTTCAAAGTACAAAACTTTGTTGACTGCTGATGCTCCGATTTACTTGAAAACCCAGAGAGAATTTTGGAAGAATGCCACACTTGAATCTCAAGGTGAGATGATGATAGCCATCAATTCCTCAATAGTGGGTAAATCAGTTAAAATTACACCACAATCCATTTCAGAGGTATTCGAACTCGATGATCAGCAAGGTAAAACTTCTTTTCCTAAAATCGAGTATCAAACTGATTTTATTGAGAGGGGGTATGCTGAAGAAATGAAAAGGGACACCTTACAAAAAGGTAGTTTTCCTCCTGCAACATGATTTTTATTCCATACCCTCTTGATGTGTGTTTCAAATAAAACAACTGCTTTTAATGAAATACCATTGAAGATCCAATACCTGGGTTATGCTATTTTACATAATGAAAATTTTAACTACTCCTAGGAGATCTTTGATGACTTGGTCAAAAATGTTACTACCAAATCATTTTTATTATTCCCAAGGTTCCTAAGCTTTTATTTTCAAAAGAAATTTGGAAAGGATGATGCTCATGTGCTCATCCAAGGTGAACCTTTTCAAATAAATGGCTTAACACCTGAAACATTTACAAGATTATCAAAGCCTTCTAAAACAAAAGCAGAGGCTCCTGAGCAGACTTTAGCAGCTACCACTGCTCCTCAGGCACCTGCTGCTGAGCCCACTGCTCTAGGTGATCACAGGAGCAAAACAACTGCTGTGAAACCCACACCTAAAACCACCAGAAAACCAAGACAAAAGAAAACTCAAAAGCCCCCCAAACCTCCAAAAATGGCAACTCTGGAAGATGAGATCCCAGAGCAACTGCCAGTGACAACACAAAAGTCACCAGAAACCACTGTTGCTGCCTCCTCACAGCAGATGGTAGAAAGATCTCAACCCATGCCTCAAACTCCTCCTGCTTCTTTTCAAAAAGAACAGGTTGT
>JARYGA010021747.1:0-15577 GCA_030545235.1 Helianthus tuberosus
AAACGGCTTCCGCTCCTTGCCCCGGAACTCGATGTTGGCCACCGCCACCCGGACTTCGTGACTTATATATATCACCGCCCGGGACGCTGTCGTAGTAGGCTTTAAAACGATCGAGCTTCGGTCGTAGCTCGCGCCACTTGTGTTGGCACGCATTTAAATTGTGCCGGTCGTTTCCCACGCTGTGTCGGTAGGTAGCGAAAGCTTCCGGCCAGTAACGGGTCTCACCGGGTTGGCGACCCTTCATCACGTCCACGACGCTTGTGACAAGGGCTAGCTCTTCCTCGTGCGTCCAAGAGGCAATCGATCAAGTGTGTGTGGGTAGCGGTTCGGGTATGTGGAGTGACTTGGGTTGGGATAGCGATGGGGACAGGTGGTGGGGTTGGGGGTTATATACCGACTTGGCTGAACCGTTGGCTTGGCCAAACGGCTACATTTTAAAATTTAAACATAGCCTAGCCAACCATCCAATAAGAGCCGGCCATGTAGGATCACTAGGCATGCCCAACGCCCGGGCTGAAACTCCCGCCCAAGGGGCCACGTGTGACACCCCAGGAAAACCAGGAAACCACGCAACCTAACTAGCTTCCTCAGTAACTAAGTGCTAAATTTTGGGACGAAATTTCTTTCAACTTGGGGATGATTTGACAACTCGTATTTCAAAACCTATCTTTGTGTTTGATGTAACTTGTTTGAACAATATGTGATTATGTGATATGTGATTTTAATGGAATGTTTATTATGTTATGTAGTTATGTGTAATGTATGTATAATATCTAAGTTGGATCGCACAAACCCTTTTGGGCCACACTCCTTGTATTCGAAACCCAGGGCAGCCCATGTATGGGTTCGGCCCACTCCTTTTATACACATACAAGCACCTATTGTGGGGTCTTGTTTCTCATTACTTGCAAAACACAAGAACACACACAAACCCTACTCTCTCTTTCTCTCCTTCATAGACCGACGGCAACCCCCCTTCCTCGTCCGAAGTCTCATTCGTTCCAAACATCAAATCCGATTAGTGTTTCTCTATGGTTTGCAAAATACATGATGTTATGATCCCTATGATTGTGTGTCAATCGATGTTGTGGTTGTTATGATCTTGTATGATGACTTAGGGTTCTTGTTAGTAGAATCATTGATGATATAAGGTTATGAGATCTATACAAACGATTAGCAATAATGATTAAGGTTGTATGTGGATACAAGATGTGGCATTTATGATAACCGGCTCACATGTATATTGTAATGGAATCGAACGTAAGTTAATCGGATGTGATGTGTTTATGTTGGTGCATACATCTGTCGACTTCGTCTTATATCGAACAACGATTACTACAAACCCTTTCGAAACCCTTTCAAGACGAAAATGCGATTTTATCTTATATCAAAATTTTATAAAATTTTAATTTTTATGTTTATGTTTTTTAATCGATTTTATGTTTTTCTGATGTCGGCGATAACTGTTGTTAGAACACTTAGATTTAGGGTTTTAAATGTTTAAATCTGAAATCAAATCATAGGGTTTGTGTCGGTTTCGGTTATAGATGATTGTATGTTAGTTTAATTGAATCAGATTGATGTGGTTGTTGACCTTGTCGTTTGAACAGATCTTTAAAGTCAGATCTAGAGAGTTTTAGAGATTGTTGTCGGATAAAAATGGTACCCATGTACTCAGAATCTAATAGAGATCATATCTATATCATCAATTTGACCTCAGATTCCTTAAAAATTTTTAGGGTTTGTGACAACTTCAAACGGTCAAGTGTGTGTTTTATTCAAGGGTTGTCCGTTTGAGGACTGCCAGTTCGAAGGTTGCCAGTTTGAAGGTTGTACGTTTGAGGGTTGACAGTTTGAAAATTGTTCGTTTGATGGCTGTATGTTTGAAGTCTTTCATTTAAAACCTGATTAGGTTTCTGTTTGAATGCATGTGTTGATAGGTTCTGTTTGAAGTGTAATTTTTTTAATTCTTGCTTGATATGAGGTATAAATGTTGAAATTCTATTAAAGAGTTCTAATTTTGTTGTATGATTGTATTTTTGCAGCCATCTACAGTAGTGTTCAATCCTTTTCATAATGCATGCTGTGTTTTGGATGAGCAGCAGAATCCGTTGTTGATGGAATTCAGTAGTATTCTAGAATTTATGAGAAGAGTTCCAATACAAAAGGCGTTGACAAATAAGCACCTAGTGTTCAGATCTCACATCAAACGTTTTTGGAAACATGCAACTTATGATGAACAAAGCAAAACAATCAGTTCAGTTGTTAAGTTTAATGATGAGAAGAAACAAATTATTATTTCTGAAGATGTTGTTCGAGAAGTAATTAATTTCCCAGATGAAGAGGATTCGCCAACAAAATTGCCAGAAAAGATGGTTAAAGGCTGTATGCTGAGAATGGGATATGTTGGTGATTTAAACAGTGCAAACTATATGAAATCAAAGTTTTCAAAGCCGTACAAGTTCTTAATTCATTCTGTTTTATTGGCGCTTAGTCACCAAAAAGGATGTTATGATTCAATGCGTGACTATCACATGAATATGGTTGTTGCTTTAGTGCTGAACAAAAAGTATAACTTCTCGCACATCGTGTTTCATTATCTTGTGGATGAAGTGACATCAAAAAGAAAGACTTGGGTATATCCAAGATTTATTCAAATGATGATTGATCATGCTTATCCAGGAATTGTACGAGACGAAGTAAATGATTTGTTGGTGTTATCGCACATGGATAATGATTCTATTAGATCGTTAGTTAGATATCATCCAAAAAATCCAGAGCCAAAGATTGCTGAATTGTTTGGAGCTATTAGAGACAGAAATTATCAGGATCCTGATCCTGAGAATCATGAACACTGGAGAAACGAAGAAGAAAGAAAAGAGAAAGGTTATTCTGAGGAACTGAAAGTTCTTGAAAATTTTGTATCAAAAAGAGGTGAATGGTTCTTAAAAGAACAGAAAAAGAGGAATAGGAAAGTTACTCCTAAGGTTCAGAAAGATGAAGGTTATTCTTCATAGCCAAAGAAGAAACAAAAGAAAGCGGCTAAGACTTTGTTAGTGGATGAACCTGAAGAAGAAGTCAATGTAGAAGTTGAAACTGTAATTGTAGATGTTGTAGAAACAAGTGAAAAGCCAGTTTCTCCTAATACTGAACAGATATTGAAAGATATTGGAGATGATTTAGATAAAGAGAAAATGGGTGAAAATGAAGGTAGTGATGATGAGGAGAAAAGCACTACAAGTTCTTCAGAAGACGAAGTAGATGAGGTTGAACGTGCCAAAAGAATTCATGCTGAAATTGAGAAAGAAAATCAGCTGAAAAGAAAGAGACGAGAGGAAAGACAAAAAGATGATGATTATGTTCCTTCTCAGGAAGAAATGCAAACACCTACAACGTCTAGTAAAAAGAAGAAAGTTCATAAAAAGAAGAAGTTGGTGTCTCCAAAAGCAACTAAACGAAAGTTGATTATCAGGATGTCGAAAAATACACCAAAGACAAAACAACCATCACAACCACCATCACCATTATATGATCCATCATCACCTAAATCATCACACAAATCACCTTCAAAACAACCAACTCCACCAAGACAACCCACACCACCAATCCATCAATCATCACCACCACATCTTTCTTCACTACATTTATCACCACCACATCAAGAACAACCTATTACTTCTTCACAATGAATCTTTCAAACACCACCACTCTCACAACCTATCATCCAAATAACACCTGGTTCTTCGGGGTCCAAAAGTTTTCCATTTTTTCCTCAGAATATGAATGTTGGGCTTGAAGATATTGGAGATTTAGATTTTGTGGATAATGTTCAATTGAGGAGTGTTAATGATAAGGTTGAAGCATTAATTGCTGAAAACAAGAGTTTGGCAGCTGAAAATAAAATAGTAGCTGATCGTGGTAAAATTCTTGAAATGCGTGTAAAGAAGCTAGAATCTGACAACAAGACACTACTGAAGAAAGTAGAAGCTGATGAAGCAGAGATTGATATTATGAAAGTTTAGATTTCTGAATTATTGGAAGAAAAGAACAGCAGGGATAATCAACTAAAGTACTATGAATTGAAGAACAAAGAGCTTAAAGATGTGAAAGCACAGAAAGAGCATGAGTTGTATATGTTTAATAGAGTGTTGGAAAGTATGCTTGGTAAGACTGTTGAACAGAAATATGATGAACTTGCACGGGAGGAGGTCAGAGCTGAGAAACAGGCAGAGATTGATGCTCAGATGAAGGTTAAAGGTAAACAGCTTGAAGGTTCTTCTGGAGAAAGGGCTATTGTGTTAGTAAATGATCCTGAACCAGTGTACGAACAGCCTGTTCCGTTATCTTCTGTTGCTGCTGTAGTTGAAGAAGATGTTTTGCAAGAAGATGTTCATAATGTTGAAGATGATGATGAAGAAGATGATGATGATGAAGAAGATGATGATGATGAGAAAGTGTTTTCAGCAAGCAGTTCAAGTGATAATGACGATGATGATGATCAAGGTGCATCTGGTTTTATAATTTCTGAAAGGTCTAAAGAACAAACTGCAGATGATCTGATGAATGACGCAATAAATGAAGAGACAAATGGAGCTGATGGAAAGGGGGAGTCTGTTGGTAATCAAAGTGTTGATAATGTTGAAAAGCTGATCTTGTGCATTGAACCTGAAATTGAAGATGGAGAGATCAGACATACTTATACGTTAGATGAAGTTTCAAAGATGATTAATGTGAAAGAATATGAAGTTCAGTCTGATCTGGTAGAAGAGTTAAATGCATTTGATGTGAATCAAAAAGTTGAATATAAGTATAAGTATGTTGAAGATGTAGATTTATATAATCGTGTTGAAGTCGAAGATTGCACTGATGAAGAAACTGAAAATGTTGATACATCTGGTCTTCCTACTCTGATGGAATTTTTCACTGAAGAAAATAGAGATGAATTGTAGAGAAAAGTTGATGAAATTCTGAAAGAAAAGAATGTTGATGAAACTAATAAAGATTCTTAGAAAGAAGAAAGAAAGAAATGGTTTAGACATTCTAATGAAAGAAAGTTCAAGAGACCATTGAAGTTCTATCAAAGAGACAGAGCTGTGTCAATGGGAGATATCATTAGCTAGGGATTTCTTCCTCAGGTTAATGCATATGCTATTCGTAGAGAATGCGGGGTACAATATTTTTAATATTTGTATGATATTATGTCTTTACCCTGGTGGGATGTGGAGGAGCTAGCGAAGGTTAGAACTTTGGACTATAAAATCAGGAAAAATGATGCTATCATGTGGGGTTTTTTAAAGTTTGAAGCTTTGAGAGAGTTCAAGCATTGGAAACCGCATTATCCAAAGAAGGAGAGAAGAATCAATCCTGAAACTGGTAACGAAGAAACAATCTTGAATATAAAGAAGCCAAGAACTATGAAGATTATACCAGTACCAAAGATGGAGCAAGATTTCTATAAAGGATTCATGGATTGGGTGTATAGCTGCATATCAACTGAAGCGATTATTACTTATTGGGCTGGAAGTGAAGTTAGAGAAATTCATGTGTTTGATCCGATGTGGTTAGTGAACTGCTCTGCAAAAGATATAGAATGTCTGTTCATACACAAGATTCGTTTTCAAGCTGAAGACAGAGAGCAGGCGATGCAATTTCAAAGAGTTGTTTCTATTTGTTTTCAAAAAGGCATTAATGCAGATAACAAATGGAACTCTAAATGGTGGAAGCTTGAAGAGAAAGTCAAGTTGAAAGCTGCAAAGGAAAAGAAAGAAAGTGAAGAACGAGATCGTATGCTGCGAGGCAAGTTTATGAGAGAGCAGGAAGCAGAAAGATTGAAAATTGCAAAAGAGAATGAGAAGATTAGGAAAGCATTACTGAAGAAACCTAAGCCTCGTGAAGAGAAGTTCAAGTCCCTATGAAGACTAAGACTGAAGACTCCGACTGTATCCAAGGGGGAGTTTGTTAGTGCATGATGTCTAAAGCCTATGTCTTAAGTCTAGGGGTCTAAATATGTTAAGTTTGTATAGTTTAGGGGGCTGAAATGTAAGTTTATATGTTTTTTCAAGGGGTCTAGTTTGAAGAGTGGCCTGTCACTTTCAAACGAAATCGTTTAGGGAAAAGGGACATTTCAAGAGAGAGTGTACAAATCGAGAAGCGAGTGGAGCTCAAAACCCTTTCGGAAACAACGATTACTACAAAAAGGCGATTTATCATCAAGTCACACAACAGCCATATCAACAACAACAGGCACCACATCAAGCACAAACTGCACATGGTAGAATTGAGATTAAAGATTCAAAGAAAGCTTGTCTGGGAAAGGATGATGGATTCAGTTGGGATAATTACATTCCAACAGAGAGCAAAGTGTGTTTGGTAAATCAAGATAATGAAAAGTTACCTGAAGGCTTTAGCTGGGAAAATTTCAATTGGGATGATTATGTTCCAAACAAATCTACAGATCATAAAGCTTTTATTGCTAATGCTTACGATCTGAAATGGGCAGAAAAAAATCAGAAAGGTCAGAGAAGCTGAAGAAGAAAAATGGAGAAAAATTGAAGAAGAGGAAGAAGAAGAAGAAAGATTAAAAGCTGAAGCTGAAGCTGAGAAAAAGGAAAGAAATGAGTTTTTCCAATCAAACAGAACAGTCAAAGATGTTCCAGAATTTGAAATCAAAGTTGATACTGAAGCAGTTAAAGTTCCAGAAAAGTGTTTGAATTGTGATTCTTTGATCATGCAAAACAACGAGCTGCTACACAATATTAAAAGATTGAAAGAATCTTATGATACTTTGAACAGAGAGATTAACAAGTACACTGATTCAAACAGTGAACAAGCTGTTGCATTGAACACACTCAAAGGAGCTTACATGAGATAGCTTGATGATGTCAATTTTTACCAAGAAGTGTGCTGAGTTAGAATTAAAATTGGCAACACAAAAAATTGAAACTGAATGTGTTAACAGTTTATTAAAAAGTTACTCATGTTCTACTTTTGTTGTTGACAGGATTTACCCGATTGTTGAAAGAATGAAGACATTTGAAGAAGAGAAGACTTCGGAAGAAAAGAATTCCGAGACAAAAGAAGAGGATGAAGTAGAAATTTCTGGTAAGAAACCAAGTGTTGTCTACAATAGATGTCCGCCTCCAGTCAAAACTGGATATTTGTCTCGAAATCCAAATTCCGAAAGAGTCGAAAAGGCAATTAACTTACAGTGGGAGTCTGTGTCGTCAGATAACTTACCAGAAAATATTGATGTCACGTTTACATCGTCCGATACTGATCATGAGTCCAAGTTGATAAAAAGTGTGGTCGATCAGGTGTTAGACAAAGATTACATTGAGGAGTCAAAACCGGAGTCCAAATCCGAGTCAAAGTCTGGGTCCGATAAGTCAAAGTCAACAATCAAAAAGGACAAACGGGTTTATGACAAAGAGTTTTTGTTATCAAAATCTAATTTGGATGACGAACCGGTCAAAGTAGCATATACTTTGAAAGATTCTGACAAATTATATTGTGATGAGATTTTTCCAATAAGAGGTGTTAAAATGGAAATGATTAAAAAGGTTTTCAAACTAACAGAAATTAATATTTCTGAAATAAAAGATGCAAATCTTTCTGAAAAACCTAAACCTTACACCTCAAGAGTGCAACAAAGATTAAACAAGAAAAAGGGTTACAATTCTGGTTCTGGTATTCATAAAAAACCAAACCATAACTGTAATTTCAAAAAGAAAGGATTAGGATTTAATCAACCGAAAAATTATAAAAATGAAAAAGTTTATAAACCAAAAACTGTGTTTGTTTCAGGAAAATCTTTAGATGATGAGAAAGAGCAAGCATTCAGAAAACAGACAAATAAAGAATTCCTTGCCAAAAAGCAAGAAGAAGTGAAGAAAAGTAGTGCTCAGAAGACTACAGAGACGAGAACCTGTTTTCAGTGCAAAACTGCTGGTCATATTGCTAGAAATTGTCCGAAAAATTTCAAACCAAAACAGTAAGTCTCTGGTAAAATGAAAGAAAAAGTTGTTGAGAAAACTGAACTTACAACCAGAAAATTTACAGGCTTTGAAAATTCAACCTTTGAGATTGGTGAATGTTCAAAGAATGTGGTTAAAAGAAAAGAAAATATGATAAATCAAAAATGGGTTGTTAAGGGTTCAGGAAACAGTTCTGGTTATGAATCTGATTCCACAAAATCAGAGGAGCCAAAAGTTGTTAAAGAAAAGGTTGAGAAATCAGTTCCGAATGTGGATGATGTGAATTTTCCACCTCTACGGGCTGAAAATTTTAAAAATAAAGTTGGGGAAGTTGAAATTTCAAATCAATTTTATTCTGATAAGAAAAAAATTGATGTTAATAAGGCTTTCAACGGAACTGTGAAACACATTTTTGGAAAAATGGTTGATGGTAAGGCCAAATGAGTGAAAGAATTTTATGCTTCCAAAAGAAATGTTCACAGGTCGGTTGAAAGTAAAGATGAAGAAGAGGTTGTTACACCCAAGGAAGGTCAGGCTTGGGTGGATATATTTTTCAAAAAGTAAAAACCTGACTTGCCGGAGCTCCCAAGTTGGTAATCGTGGAGCATGAATCGGCATCATTCATTGTTTATGAAAATTGTTTATGTATAAGTGTGAATAGCCGGAACTCCCAGGTTGGTAAACGAGGAGTAGGAATCGGCACCTTGAGAATTCAACCAACAGATGATGTTTGGTTGAAAATGCTTGATTTGATTGATCTTACAAGTGGTAAATCAGGGACATTAAGTTGTATCTGATTTCCTACAAGTGGTTAAAAAACAATGTGATGAACCAAATCCCTAACATAAAAATGGTTTTACAAAATCGACAAAACTTATTTTCCGGAAAAACCATTTGATTAAAACAAACTTAAGTGTTTTGAAATCAATGGGAAAATAGTTTGTTGTAAGGGGGAGTTCTGATTGTTTATGCCAAGTGGATGGCGAATTGAGGCAATTCGATATCAGTTGTCACGTTACTTGTACAGTTTGTTTTCAAATTTCCTAAAATGTGTTTGCATTTTAGGGGGAGTATAATTTCAGAAAATCCAAAAACATTAGAAAAGTTGAAAAAGACAAAAACATGATAAAATGAAAAATGAGTTTTGTTGTATAAAAGAGGAAATGATAGTACATCAGTAGACTGTCACGACATGCTAAAGAAATGGAAAGTTAAAATGTGATAAACGGTCTCACTAAGGATGTGACGATAGGCTCAACTAGATTAGTAGATTTGCGATAACGATACAAACTTAAATGAAAAAGCCTAGTTCTAGTGGGAAACATGGTCAAAAGCATAGTACTTAGTTTTGTCCTTCTTGACTGTGTGCCTACTCAGTAATCGTTGATTGTCGAAAGACATAAAACTGGTTAAGTTTGTGAACTTTCACAAATTTGCTGAAAAGTCACTGTGATTGTGCATTTCATTTTGCAAAGATTTAAATTTGTTTTATTTCTTTATTTTGTTTAAGCATCGGACATCCTCTGCATATACGTGAGTATCGACCTGGATGTTGTTGCCTAAACGTTCTGTTTTATTTTCTTTGGTGTTTCGTTTAAGCTTTGGACCTCCTCTGCGTATACGGGAGTATCTACCTGGTGGTTAAAGCCTAAACAACTTCAACTTGTTTTATTTTTCTTATTTTGTTTAAACATTGGACTTTCTCTGCGTATACGGAAGTATCGACCTGATTGTTAATGTTTAAACATTCTGCTTTGTTTTCGCCCAAATCACAGTTGATAAAAGTTTAAAGGCATTACTTGAGTCAGTGTATTGCATGATGAGGGGATATGCTGAGATTGTGGGGTCCATAAGAACTTAGTGCAAAATTAATATACCTTAACGTATCGGTAAGCATTTCGAAAGTTTTTAGATTGAGTTTAAGTGGAAAACAATATCGTCTATCAATGTGAATCGTTTAGAGCTTAAAATGTTTAAAGCTTAACGGTGTTGGTGATTGATCTCATAAACTGATATGATCCTCTTGCACAAACTCACAAAAATATTGTTTGTAAATATTTCATTTTCTACATTTCCATTACATTCAAAAATCCAAAAAGATTTTCGACAACTGATTTTGGAGAGCTGATTTTCAAAATTCCGAGTGCTAAACATGATGAACAAATGGTTTGGATGAAAGTGTTTCAAGATTGTTGAAATGAAATGAGAAAAGATTTTGCAATAAAAACGTTATTCCTGCATGTGGTAAATTAGATTTGAAAATCTTATCCACAAATGGTAATCAGAAAATTTATTTTTGGGTAGAGTTTATGCAGGTTGGCCAGGTTCCGAAACCTGAGTTAGATGAGTGTCAGGTTACGATCTAAGAACCTATGGAAAGTGAATTCCAGACTGCGATCCCAGCCTAGTGAAAGGGGGAGTCTGAAGACATCAAGAGGGAGTCTGAAGATTGTAGAGACAGATTCAGATCCTGAAGAGTACGAAAAGAGTAACAGATTGATTGAGGATGCTTACAATGGAGAATTTTGAAGAAAGTGAACAGACTGATAAAGACTGAATATGCGAAGACTCGACACTTAAGACTCGTCAACATCTGAGGGGGAGTCTGTTGGTGCACACATCTGTCGCCTTCGTCTTATATCAAGTCTCGGCCTGAAAGTTTGAAGATGGCCTGAAAGTTTGAAGATGGCCTGAAAGTTTGAAGATGGCCTGAAAGTTTGAAAGTGTCCTGTCCGTTTGAAAGTGTCATGACCGTTTGAAGGGTGGCATGTCACCTTCAAACGGTCAGGGGTCTCTCCTATAAATACCCTTCAAACTTTCATCATTTGTAACTTTCCGGCTTGTGCAACGAAGTGCTGCCGAAGTGTTGTCAGGTTGTAACACGTTATAGAATCAATCATACAACAGTTTTAAGCGTGAATCTTGCTGAATTGAACTCTACACGTCTGTTTCCGCCTTTCGTTTAGAGATAAACTCTTCTGGTCAACTCGTTCGGGTCTGAAAACGATCCTACAGTTTAGATGCTCAATTGATTCGTATGTCTTGGCATGAAGTATTGTACGATGATTTTGAAAGCTTTAATCTGATAGTTTAATGTTATAAGTTGTTGTTATGCTTTGAATAGGATTAGGATTCATATGAATTAGAGGATACAACCTTAGTTTGATCAATCCACATCCAAGTTAGAAACTGTTTGATTGTTTGACCGATTTGATGCATAAATGGAAACTGTTAGGATAATTGTAACTAATTGCATAAAATTAGGGATTTACAACTGATCGCACAAGTGCCTAGTCGCACAAGACAGTCGCACAAGCTTGGTGCGACTGTTTAAGCACACAGTTGTAACACCTCGCAAAATCACGACCAATATAATAAAGACACGTGTCATGGACTTTAAATGTGTAATGGATTGATCTGGAGGGACTAAAATTGTGAAACAACGTAATTATGTAAGTAAAAGGATCCAAAGTGTCAACATGCCATTCTTATGCCTCTGATTGACCTCACACGACGTTCGTATTCTTTGATGAATAAGTTGTCGAACATAGAAGGTCGTTTGTGCTTAAGTTAAGGATCTTATGAAACATAGGGGTTAAAAGTGTCAACATGTTAAATGTTACCTCTGAGTGACCTTTTAACAATCCCGAAAGCCTTGTAATAATTGTATACTTTGCTCACAAGAATATTTGATAGTAATTTCATGGAGTTTCGATAAAAACAAGACTTTTCGGGTGATCTCATAACTAACCGGGAGCTTAACGGAGTTAATATGTGACCAAGGCCCTTAATAGTTAACTATGGGGGTCATAAGTGTAATAAATGGAAGTTATTTAAACTTAAAATGGACCAAGGACTGAAAATGCAAAGTTTTGAAACTTTTTACCAAATCAACCCATCGTCGCGGGCCGCGTAAGAGTGCCAGCGACAGCAGAAGTGGACAGCTGCATGTTGCAGCTTGTTCCACCGCCTTTGCATGAGTTCTGAGCAATTCTCGGGGCTTGTAAACGGTTTTTACTGCCCTAGGGACACCTGTGGACATCTGGTAACAACATAGGGACAAATGGATTGATATTGAAGCATCAAAATTCCTATATAAGGCCCTTGTTTTGTTCTTGTTCTTGCACACATTTGAGTTTTTACTTCAAAACTCTTTCTCTTGAGCTTCCTGGTGTTCAAGAAAGTTTCCTTCAGTTCTAAACTCACGGTAAGTAGCTTCCTTAGTTAAAATTTTATTAGTATAATGACTGAAAGTCAAAGTTTGCGTAATTAAGTTTTGACTTAGTGATTAATCACAAATAGTCCAGCCATTATTCGAATTGAAAGTGGCTATGTGTTGGTAATCATGTAGGTATTAAACCCTTAAAAGGGCACCTTCAAATTATCATGTTATCTCAGTCAATTGTCGGGTCAAACTTATTAATAAAAAGTCAAACGGGTTAGTTTTTACAAATTAATTCATAACTGATAATGAAGAGGTCATGGAACATGTTTTAACACTTAAATAACTTGGTAAATAATATAAGAACATGTATAGGCATGTTCAACCCGACAATTCTGAGTTTAGGCTCGGTTCGCAACCGAAAGTCGTAAAAGTAGACTTTTGCTTTGACTTTTAGTTCTGACCCGATTTTAGCTTAGTTTAGATATGCCTTAGGGTTCCTTTAAGACCATAATATATGTTAGTATAACTATATGAGGTTATACAACTTGGTTCCATAGAAATCCTAGTTCATTGCATGTTTTCGTTAAATGCTTAAAAGTTGACCATTATGCCCTTTTGATATAAAAACGAGGTTTTTGAAAATGTGAGAGGACAAAAACCTTTATTACTGATGTATTAGTATGTCCTAAAAATTTGACATCCGAATCTGGTCTAAAATAAGAGTTATGCACAATATCTTAAAACAAAAGTTTTTTTGTTAATTTAATGCCATTTTTGGCATAAATCATATTTAAACTCAACTTTTGACACCAAAATTTCCACCTACTGTTAAGATATAATATTTAGGGATTTTTGGAAATTTTTGTTAAATTTTAAACTGATCATAACATAGGGTTCTTGCATAGACTCGGTAATTGACGGTAATGCCCTTTTTACGAAATGAGTTTTACACATCCTTTACATATCAAACCTTTTTCTACTGATTTTATACATTAAATAAATTATTTTAAACAGTAGAGGCTGATCAAAATCTCAGATTTCCTTAATCAACCCGGATATCGTCAAATACCGACTTTTATGCGATTTGGGCGCATAGTATGGTTTAAAACCATATTTGGCACCTAAGGCTTGTTACCTACTGATGTTATGGATAAAATTTTATACTTTAACACTAAGTTTAAGTCTTGAACTCAGATTTCCAAATTTGACCCTTAAACATATGTGAAATGACCAAAATGCCCCTACGGTGCATAGTTTGGCCATAAATGATAAAAGTCACTTATGTATGATATCTTACTGATGTAACTTGTTAAAATAAACATTTTTACTGATTATTTTAGACCAGAACCTCAGATTACTATTTAGCCTCTTTTATAAACTCTAAAATGACCAAAATACCCCTTCGGGGCATAAATTGATTTTAAATTCGTTTTGGGCATAATGAAAGGTATCCTACTGATATCACAACATATTTAAAGCATATTAAATTGTGGAACCTGTACATGACTCATTTGGTTACCCGTAATGCATATACGCGTTCGGTACGGTTTATGTAACTAGTTTGCATAAATTAACCGAAACGGGTCAAACCTTATCATTTTTACTTCAAAATCCAGAATGTGGTTAGTTTACCCATTTTATACAAGTCTTCATACTTTTCGGGTCTAAATCACATTCTAATCCGGCCTTCGCTTAAGCTTGCGTTTTGAACCGTAAGCCTTTCATTAAAACTGACCGGTCTAAGTTAACACTTAAATACGACCCGTTAGGAATCTAATAGGTTATTAAAACCTTCGTTCCAGATTAGGAGCCCAGTAAAAGATACTTGTACTTGCTGATTGATATACAACTGAGTATAAAATTATATTTTTGCTCAGGTAAATACTTTTAACTTATTTTCCGTTATACGAGCTTGGGATACAGTATTATAATAATACCACATGGTCGGGTATAGAATTATTTAAATCGGATTGTGATTAATAAATTTACATAACCCGTTTTTGTCGCAACCCCCGATCCCTTATCTGTCCCGGGAACGGGCGGACGCGAACTCAGATTTTCGGTGGTATCAGGTTGGTTAATTTGGCAGCGGAATTTACATCAGGACCGTAGTTAGGAAATGTTTATCAGAGTAAAACCACCATATTTGATATTAATAATCACATGGGTAAAACCCAAGTTTCTTATTACAATACATTTATAGGGATAAACCCTATTTTATTAAATTTAAAACATCGTCTTTTAGGTAACTTTTATAGCCACATTTTCCCAAGCCTTCAGTGCTCTCCAGCTGGCTTTTTACTAATTGGCTGTCACATTGTGTTGCCTGAAACGCGTTTTAAAAACATTTGTCAGTGGGAAATACTGTTGAGTGGATCCCTGTTTAATCAAGAAACATTTTATCAATTAAAACAGTATTGAGAGCGATCACATTGTTTATTTCTACACTATTACCCATTCAGTACTGTCAATCCTGACTTGCGGGTCATATTACACATTGGCTAACTCGTTGTCCAATGGTAACGTACTGTCATCCCGACTTACTACACACAGTAGTAAATTTTGTATACAAAACCCCAACATACCGGCAGTAATTGAAGAACTACAAAGACTCAATCACCGCTTAATCACATTGTAAAGCATTAAGATTTTGTAAAATATTCCAAAAAGGTTAACAAAAAGAGGATAAACTCACATTGCTATCTTAAACTTCGCGTAAGGGTTTCCTGGGAATAATCTATAATTTATACAAATGTATATAGGTTAGTATCATAACCCTTTGAAGATATTAATGATAACCTCCCCGAGACGGTATTCCAGCAACTACGTCGGGCAGAACCACGACAGTTGTTACGGAACCCTAAATCAATCGGGCAGCGTATCTATTACGAAACTAGGGTTATAATACTTACAACGGAGCAGAACCTTGCTAATTAGGGGGTATTATACTTGAAAATTATGCCTAATATAAGAGATTTTGAGATTGAGAAACAGAAATGAGCGAGTTGAAATGAAATCCCGAGGCCTTCTTATATAGGGCTGAATTCTGGTCCTCACGCGGCCCGCGTAAAGTTTAGCATATGATTACGCGGCCCGCGTCAAAGCTAGTCAACGGACTAGCTTGTACGGGTCATCAGGTAGGTCCAACACGCGCGCATACACGTGGCGACACCGGAGCCCGCCTGAGTGTTATGTTGACGCGGCCCGCGTTAAGGTTAGGGATCCCTTACGCAGCCCGCCTTAACTAAAAAAATCAGTTTTTAATTATTTTAAATGTTATAATCTATTTCGGGCTCGGTTTTCACGTATGGGGTGTATTATAAGGCATATTGGGATAATTATAATTATAATAGGGTGTCGGAAATATTATGAGGGTGTTGGTTTTATTTGAGGATTGTTACATTCTCCCCACTTTGTTTTAGAGCTCGTCCTCGAGATC
>JARYGA010021748.1:0-22820 GCA_030545235.1 Helianthus tuberosus
ATTAAATAAATACCACGAAATTTCTGTCCCGCGGCTTCTGAAACGGGTTAAACCGGGTCGGGGGCCGTGACATGTACCTCGTACAAAAGATGGTGAAGATGATGCTCTGCGAGTACTCGTATAAGATTCTAATCCTCTATGAACGTCGATGATGAAGATGATGTTCAGTGTTTGACCCGTGGTTTCTTCTATTTAAAACCCTAAAGACCCGTATGGACCCGTTGTTCTAATTCTATCAACCCAAGTGGACCCGTGAATATCTTTTAAAGTTTTAGAATTACCCAGTTGGACCCGTTAATCATTAAAAGAAAGCCCAAATTGACCCATAGTAAATTAAAAAGGACCCAAATCAACCCATATTTATTCATGCGGGTCATGATTGCCCCCCCTACCCCGAGCCCTATACCCTCCACCCTGATAATAATGCAGGTGAATAATGTCTCCATAATACTTGTCTGTAATCAAGCTAGTAAGATAAGACAAAAGAAAGGGTAAAGCACTTTGAGTTCCTTAAAGTGTTACATATACCTTTTAATCCCTGTAGCTTCTTTTCTCCTATAGCCCAATTATATATTTGTTAAGTATATTGTGAAAGCCAACCCGTAGCAACCTGATCGGCCCGCAATCGGGCATACGTGGGTCGACCAAAGTGAGCCAAACCTGGGTCATTTTTATTCAAATGGGTGGTGTTCTTAGACCCGATTCTCTAACCGTAGTGGTGTGTCTGTATCTCCGGTTGGATATCGTCGCCCTATCGTTTGTTTGTGTGGTGTATCTGTATCACAAATGAACCATAGATCTATCTTTATTTTTCCGTTTGATTTGAACCAGATATTCGGAGCTTTACTCCTATCATATTGCTCATTTGTTTCTGATATTTTTAGGAAGTTTTATGCTTTTCCAATGATTAGCTAAGCTAGGTTTGCTTAATCAACAATCATAAGATCAAAAGTGTAAACTATATATCTTAGTCGTCAATAAGTTGTAGATCTATGGTTTTTTCATCAGTCACTTTTCAAAAGTATACGATGAATCAGTGTAATAGGGTGTCTGATATTTATAATACATATAACCTATAACAAAAATTTGACACTATATACATTCTTATCAGTTTTCGAAAGTATTCTACATCAATAAGGTATTAAGGATCATAGATGGCAAAGTATACATCACTTTACCCATAAAAGGAACAATTAACTTTATTAAAAGCTATTTAATAAACAAAGCACTTACATAAGGATGACATGTGCCAACCACGTGTCTCATGGGTTTGCTACTCATCACAATCTTTTAAATTTAAGTAAACTGCTAAAATTTTGATTATTTTTGTCACTTTAGTCAAAATGTTAAACCTTTTAAATTTGAGTCCTTGTGGTTTCAATTTTGTTTCCATTTTCATCCGAAATCAAAATCTGATCAAAATTTTCAGTTAACATCCAATTTTTTTGTCTTTTTCCTCCTTTTTAACGAAGACCAAAATGGTCTTTTAACGTTCTATTATAACAAATTAAAAAAAATCTGACCATTTTGCCCTTCATTAAAAGGGAAGAAAAAGACAAAAAACTGGATGTTAACTAAAAATTCTGACCAAATTTTGATTTTGGATGAAAATGTCAACAAAATCGGAACCACGGGGACCCAAATTCAAAAATGTTTGAATTTTGGGCTAAAGTGGCAAAAGTGACCAAACCTTAGGGACCATTTTGGCAGTTTACTCTTTAAATTTAATACCCATACTCGGAGGACCATTTTTCAAAACCAAATAGTACAAGGTTCAAAACAACAAAAAGATAAACTAGTTTGAGTTGCAATGCAACTTTAGTCCTCCTAACAAAAAGATAAACTAGTTTGAGTTGCAATGCAACTTTAGTCCTCCTCTAAAGCATTCGCCTTTTTATACACACACGCTTTGTTATCACAGCTGAATAACAAAACAAAACAAAACCCATAATTCACACAACCCCAATCAGACTTTCCTCTGCAATTTCTTCAAAAAGGTTCAATCTTTTCAATTTATTCCATTATTTTCTCGATCATTTTGTCCAAATTTGTTAACTTTATGTGTTTATAATTAATCTTTTAACCCCTAATTTGATGTTATAGGCTGTCACCAGTTAAAATCATACTGTTAGGGTTAGATTATCTTGATTTTTTGTTTAATTATTATTTGTGGATCATCTTGTTGTATTTTTTGATGATAAGGAGATGGGTTGAAATTGGGGGTTTTGACAATTGTTTATGTTTAGGTGAGACTTGATCATGTTTGAAAAGAGTTGAATTTAAAACTTTGACTTATTAAATTTATGTTGGTGAGACTTGATCAACAAGTAATTGAACATAAATTACTTTATATATTTTTGTGGGTGTTGTTTGTTTTCTTTGTGACTTAATTTTTGGTTTCATTTGAAGTGCAGTGAGATGGCAAAGAGTTTATTTAAGCAAGAACATGATCTTGGTATGTATGTTTCATGTATGTTTTTTTTTTTTACTTAATGGAACAATTTCTTTTCGACGGGAACGTTGCGTATTGATGTTAATCTTGATGGGTTTGTGAGTTATGTGTTTGTTTTTTGTTTTTTGTTTCAGAGAAGAGACGGGCCGAGGCTGCTAGAATTAGGGATAAATATCCTGATAGGATTCCGGTAAGTATTTGATCTTTTCTACAGAACTGATGACTTACTTGTTGCATTTAGCATGAGTTTCAACAATTTGATTGTAAATAGTACAAAAAATTGTTCCTTTTTTACTTATTTGCTCCAAGTTTGATATTCTTGAGCTATTTAGCATGAAGTTTAACAATTTGATCGTAAATAGCATAGTTATTAAAGACGTGAGGCGCACTCACGGCGATTTGTTGGGCATGGGGCTTTATTTGCGCTTAGGCGCGCCTGGGCGCTCGCTTTAATAACTATGACATGAACTAACCTGAAGCATAGTTATTAAAGGCGCGAGGTCGCACTCAGGGCGATTTGTTGGGCCCGGGGCTTTATTTGCGCCTAGGCGCTCGCTTTAATAACTATGGTAAATAGTTAATACAAGTGTTCTTTTTTTTTCGCTTATTAGCTCTAGGTTTGATGTTCTTGAGCTATTAAGCATGAGGTTCAACAATTTGATCGTAAATGGTTCAAACAGGTGTTCTTTTTTGCTTATTTTTTCCAAGTTTGATGTTCTTTAGCTATTAATCAAGAGGTTCAACAGTTTGATTGTAAATAGTTCAAACAAGTTTTCTTTCACTTATTTTCTCCAAGTTTGACGCTATTGAGCTATTAAGCATGAGGTTCAACAATCTGATTGTAAATAGCTCAAACGAGTGTTCTTTTTCGCTTATTATCTCCAACTTTGGTGTTCGTGAGCGTTTCAGCATGAGATTTGACAATTTGATCGTAAATAGTTCAAACAAAATGTTTTTTTTTTCACTTATTTGCTCCAATTTTGATGTTCTTGAGCATGAGATACAACAAATATGATTGTAAATAGTTCAAGAAATTTGTTCTTTTTCACTCTTTTAGTCTTAAGTTTGATGTTCTTGAGATATTTCTTTCAAATGGGATCTCTCACAATATTCATTCACTAATAAAAAATATAACTTTGACTTTTTGAGGTCGGACTAATGTCATAGCTTGTGAAACACAAAATTGTCTTTTCTTTATCGCGCTGAGTTTCTATTTGTTAATTTCAAGGTGATCGTTGAGAAAGCAGACAGAAGTGATGTTCCCAATATCGATAAGAAAAAGTACGTAATAAGATTACTCTTTTCCTCTTTGTAACTTCATTTAAATTTCTTTATACACATGACAAATAAGGGTCATGTGAAGTTTGGATTTGAAATATTGCTCATTTTTATAGCATTTTAGTTTACAAATTGTGGGTTGAATTTCGTATTCAAGTCAATGAGTTGTGGTTGCAGGTACCTTGTTCCAGCTGACTTGACAGTAGGTCAATTCGTGTACGTAATTCGTAAAAGGATTAAGCTAAGTGCAGAGAAGGCTATTTTCATATTTGTTGATAATGCATTGCCACCAACAGGTAACGCCCCTCCAATTCACTCGAACGTAAATTTCACTTTAAGGATTAAAAAAAACGCGAATCTATATGGAGATGAAAATTAGTTTGTTTGATCTCAGAAGTAGGGTTGTAATTGAGCCGAGTCAAGCCGAGTTGAGCTAGAGCTCGAACTTAAACGAGCCTGCTCGGCTCGACTAGTTAATTTTTTATTTTATTTTTAACTTTTTTAAACTTTTTTGTACGAATATTGATAACTTGAAAACAAAAAAAATTACACATATATTTTATATTTTATATTTTTTTAATATTTTAAAGACCGAAAAACATTAAAAGTAATATATGTATACTTTTTGTTTATTTTCACATATTTGTTTATATGTTATTGATGAATTAAACTTAAAATGTTAACACTTCAACCCTCTTCCCAAATTTTTTATTTTCATACTTTGAAAATCAAAATTAATCCATTAAAATAAAATAATTTGAGCCAGATCATGAGCTTAGCCGGCTCGTTTACAACCTAGCTTTTTTCAAGCTGAGCTTTTTTCGAGCCTTTTCCGAGCGAGCTGCGAGCTTTGAGCTTTTTGAACACCCCTAGTCAGAAGTCAAATCTTTCTCTCAATAACCTTTATTTTGAGATAATGGCGTATATTGGCTTGTGAATGTTTTCCTGATATTGTATTCTATTGTATTGTAATTGTAGGGGCAATCATGTCTGCTATATACGAAGAAAAGAAAGACGAAGATGGTTTCCTTTATGTTACTTACAGTGGAGAGAACACGTTCGGCTGGAACAACTAGTGCATTATTTACTTTCCCTGTTTATGTCTTTCATCAACAACTTTCTAAGACGGTACTAATTTGTAAATAATAATCCAAATCCTGCTGTTTTATCTTTGTTAATAATCTCCTGCTAATGATTTGATGTTTTTTAATCCCAAAATGATGCATATGCTAATTGTTATTATGCTCTTGATCTTAGATTTGCTTAATCAGTTTTGGGCCTGCCTATGCCCAGCCCAAAAAGCCTGGTCACTTTACGTTCGGTTGAACCCGTCAACAGGACTTTGATGGGCCGGAAAGCCTGATTCAAAGTGTCGTTCAAGGCAAAACCCGGTTATAGGCCCAGGTTTTGGTTCTAAATTCCTGGTCCTTAATAACAATATTTACACCATCAAAACATTGATTCTGATAGGGTATAAGAGTGCAAGTATATATTTTCATGTACATAAATTCATACTTACAAGTGAAAATTGATTTCAATGATCTTATAATGTTTTTCTTTCTATCATATTTTCCCTTTGATTTCTGAATTGTATTTTAACTTATTGTTTATACTAACAAGTTAATTCGGGTCAAAACAAATTATACAACCATTATTCTTGTAAATATGAAAACTTAGCCGGTCAAAATAGGTCAGCACCACCAACAATCATTGTTTGTCGTCACCGCCTACTCTTACCTGCGTCCACCGGTACCAAAACTGCTGCCGCCACCACCTTTACTGCCTACATCAGCAACGCCACCCGCCGCCTGCCTCTGTAGATACAACCTCGTCATCGCAGCCTCCACCTTGTTGCTACCACCAACGCACCACCCTAGACTTTAGTGGGATATTGACCATAATTATTATGGGAATCCTACATTTGATTTTGCCCTCTGTAGCCTCAGCTTATTTTATTTTTCTAGTGTCGAAAGGTATCAAATCTTGAACTAGTTTTTCATTTTTGCGTTGTTTGACTTTGAGTATGAGAGACGTTATGTTTAGTTATTGCGATGCCACACTCACGATGGCCGCCGCCACTTTCATCGTCACCACTAACCGCCGTTAAAAGTATATAGTTGACCGGCATTAAAAAGTGTATAGTTGGTGAATTCATTTGATACTTTTTTTTTAAATTAATCATTTTAACCTGAATCTATATATGTCACAACCCGAACAACCATGAGATATTTTTAGAGGGTTTATTTTGAACTAAACTCAATTTTGCATTGTATTCATGGGTATACTATAAGTTTACTTGCAAATAGTTTAATTTCAAGAGTAAATTGGCATTTTAGTCTCTAAGGTTTGACCAAAATTGCCACTTTAGTACAAATAGTTTTTTTCTTGCCATTTTAGTCCAAATAGTTTTGTTTTATGCTATTTTAGTTCCTGACTTTTGTCATTTTTTGCCATTTTCATCCAACCCACTAACTCCATTCAAAACATTTAGTTAACTTAGGTGAATTTTGGTCAAACCACATTTTTTTTGCAGGTGCGATGGTATGGGGATGGTGTTGTGCCAATTTACAATGAAGATGATGGTGGTGGTTGTTGGTTTTACGATGATAATGGCGGTGTTGGTTGATGACGTGGGTGGCGGAAAAGTGTCCGGTGGTTGTGGAAATGATGGGTGGTGATGGTGGTGGGGTAGGCGGGTGGGTGGTGACGGTGCAGGCAGGTGGTGGCGATGATAGAAGGTTGTGAAGGGGTGGGTGGTGGGAGGTGGTGGTAGTGATCGATGAAAATGACAAAAAATGACAAAAGTCAGGGACTAAAATGGCAGAAAATAAAACTATTTGGACTAAATGGCAAGAAAAAAACTATTTGGACTAAAGTGGCAATTTTAGTTAAACCTTCAGGGACTAAAATAACAATTTACTCTAATTTCAATGACAAATCATTATAGCGACTAAATAGAGACATATTAGTGACGAAACTTTTTGTATGATTTTTAGTGCACGTTTTTAAATACAGATTCCTTTGCTAAGTTTTAAATCTGTTAGATAAAAGTTTCAACAAAACCCCATATTTACATGTGTATTTTGCAATATTACATAAGGACTCTAAACAGTGGTAAAATCAAATAAAAAGTTGATTTTACCTAAGTAGGATGAGAAGGAATCTTAACCATTCATTTTTCAAATCAATGGTTAAGATGAAAGTGTAAGAGAAAGGAGGAGTGCAAGGGTATCTTGGGAAAAATCCTATTTATGAACTTTCTCTCTCCACATGCAAGACACATGCATATTCCACCCCTATTTTTTAAACGTTCATAACTTTTTTATACGACATTATTTTTTCATAAAAATTTCACCATAAAATCGAGCGTCTTTTTATCTTTAATTTGAGTACCATATTGCTATAGAAAATATAAAGACTAAAAAAACCCACTAAAATGTGTTGTATTTCTATGTTGTATAACATTTTTTTGTGCTGGATTTTTGTAATATATTTTTGTGCTAAATTTTTTGTGCTGGACTTTTTTATCTTAATTTTTTTTCTCAATTTTTTGTGCTGGATTTTTTGTACTACATTTTTTTACTGAATTTTTTCGTGCTATATTTTTATGTACTATATTTTTTTGTGCTATATTTTTTTGTATTACATTTTTTGTGCTATATTTTTTTGTACTAGATTTTTTGTGCTAGATTTTTTTGTACAAGATTTATTTTGTTGTATTTTTAAAAAACAAAAGGGGTGCCACATGTCATTTTCACTTCTATTTATAAGGACCAAAATGCCCTTCATTCCTACTTATTAGGAGTGACACATGTCATCATCACAATCCTTCTTAGGCTACTTAGGCAAAATTCACTTTTTAATGGATCCTTCCCCCTCTAAACAAGCAGCTATGAGGACGCAAATCAAGCATGAGTTTGTAACGCTATATAGTTCCTTCTGTCGAGCTAATTCCGGGTAAATTACGAGTCACGAGTTAGTTGAACAAACATGTTGAATACTACTTAGTTAAGGGTCCATTAGTCACAATCATGGATTTTAATTAGGTATATTAAAACTTAAAATAAATCCTTAAAAAATGCATACTATTGGTCAGCTTGTATAAGAGTACGAGATAGCTTAAATATGATAACTATAAAACTAGAGCACCAAGCTAAAAGGATGATAAGATATCTTTAAAGTTAAGAGGTTAGGTAATTAATACTTTTATTATTGATATTTACAATGAGCCATCCATGGTTTCCTAGCATTCAAGTATGGTGCTTTATTGGCTTTTGGTCAATATAATACTGAAATAGGTTGGGACTTGGGATCCTTAGGCTATGAGTTGTGGATCCTCTTTCTCACCTTTACGTCATCTTTTCCGTCTCATCGAAGGGATGGTTCCCCTTCACCCCCTTCCATTGGGGGAGGATAATGGAGGCTCGCGAGTGCCCTGGCCTCCACTAATTTTTCGTGCATAGTGTTAGTTTTATCGAAAATTTGTTTTTTAGTTTAAAATATTGAACTTTTAAGAGTTCAACTCCACCAATTTAAATTTTTAGAGTTCGGCCCCCATTGAGTTTTCGTTCAAACTCCACCACTGCCTCTTCCCCTTCCCCTTCCCTTCCAATCATCACGTTCAACAAACAACAACACATCGGATCAAACAGGAGAAATCCACCAAAGGTCCTGAAAAAGGGTGGGGAGTGTTTCCCGATAGGGACCGAAGCCACGTAGGCTCCCCTCCCCCTCTTCCTTCCCCACACCCTTCCCCCTTCCCCACACCCCTTAGCCTTAATTACGACTATAGATTAAATTTGTAATGTTTTAATTGTCACATATAAATCCCTTCGGAATGGGTTTGTCATTCATTATTGAGAAGTTATTGATATCCATCGATCCCATATTTGTAACTTTTTTTTTGAAAAGACCATATTTGTAGCTATCACATCCATGCACCACCCACATCAAAACAATAAAAAAAAAAAAAAAGTAAACATAAGGTTTTGCACACCAGATCATGGGATCAAAAACTGAATAGATAACTAGTCTGTTTGAGGATGTTTGAAACTGCCCATATTTTATTCGGCCGTCTACTGGTCTGTTTTATATCGGACCAAAATATAGTTTTTTTCTCTTCCAAATTCTACTTTACTAATTCTTACTACGACGGCGTGGCTAAGAGACGACCTCTATTATTTTATTATTATTTTTTGTTAAATTTACTAAAATGTCATCCAATGGTTTTATTTCTATATTTGAATTAAATCTTTTAACTTTTAGCATTATCACTTACACCAACTTAGCTTTCTAATCATTTTGACTTCCTAGAGTTTTACGTGCTTATTTTATGTATGTGGGTCAAATATATGAGATTTTTGTTTCTTCTTAACGTTTCAACTTTTTATGAGATTTTTGTTTCTTCAAAATATATTAACTTTTTTTACACGCGAATCGAGTAAAATACTAGCTATATTATATTAGTATAATTATGCTTTGGGGATGGGATTTGGGGGTTGAGGATTTAGTTTTTTTTTATTATTTTTTTAGGGGTGTTAGGTTTTTTTAGAGGGTTTAGGTTTTTTGGGGGAGGGGTAAGGGGTTCGGTTTTTTGGTGTGGGTGGGTGGGGGGGGGGGGGGGGTTAGGTTTTTTTGGGGGGTTTAGGTTTTTGGGGTTAGGGGTTAGGTTTTTGGTTGGGTGTGTGTGGGGGGGGGGGGGGGGGGAGGTTTTTAGGGGTGGGGGCTTGGAGTTTAGGTTTTTCGTAATGTTGCATATGTGTAGTAATAAATAGTACTGTTGAAAAAAGTATGACAACTCAAATCTTTTTTTATGTCATAAAAATATGCTCGAATATACTCTAATGAAAGATAAAAAAAACTGTGATCTTATGGTGCCATTAAAAAAATGATAATGTATGGAGTGATTAGAAGTGTTTAATATATATATATATATATATATATATATATATACTAGCCATTTACCCGCGCGATGCGGCGGGAGTGGCGATTAGACCATACGTAGTCGATGCGGTGAATAATGCCCCCACCCTTGGACGTTGTCCGCCACGTGTCGTGCTAGTCAGCAAAGGGGCGTTATTCACAAAGGGGCGTAGTGGTAATAACGCCCAATAATACCCCCGTCAATCATTACGCAATTATTTAATTAAATAAAACGAAAACCATCAAAAAATCTTATTGGACAAAGACAATGAAGATGAAGTGTGATTGGACCATCAAAATGGGGATTGGGCATGGAATAAAGCACGCTTCAACTGGGTTTTGCCAAAAACACGCCCACGGGGGAGGTTAACACCGGCGTTTTCCGGCGTTTACTACCAAATAAACGCTAAAACAAGATCGACTACACACGGTCTTAGGACTTGACATATTGTACTTGGTAGTTAAATTTTTGTATTAATAATATTGTTTTTGAATTTGTCATGAAAAAAAAAGGTTGGATTACATTAGTATGCAGAAAACAAAACACAATCTCCAGAAATAATAAGCTAGTCGAATAAACACATGAAATTTCTAATATCTAAACCTCAATAGTTATTAAAAAGTTAATCACTATGTGTCTGATACTCCGAACACAAACATGTAAAGCACCATGCACCCTAATTCAGTCCATTATAGTACATCCCTATTTGTTGATTTCCACTTGTAACATGGGCTTCTTTCCATTATACTATTATTTTAGATTAGTGTTCCACCTCTTTAGGCTAAAGCCTAGAGGGTGTGGTATAAAACCCCCTAAGGGCTTTATCACACCACCTCACCGCCACGCCACACATGGGGCTTTAAAGCCCCTTTAACTTGCAGGGTATGGTTTAAAGCCCCCCTTTACACTTTAGGCAATACCACTTATGAACATCAAAGAGCAAATAAACGCAATGCACCCGTGAGCAATCTCGCACGGTGGCACAAAGTACTAAAAAAGATTGTGTAATCATTGCATCACTTACAAAGTACTAAAATAAATATACAAAAAAGAGTTTGTGTAATCAATAACTCAGATGTATGCTTAATTGGCACTCCATTGTCTATTGAAGAAGAACACATTGTGCGCCTATCTGAAGATGGTGATATATACAACAAAGCTCTACACACATGTTTGATGGGTGATCATGGAACTGCAAAAATTTAACTTTTAAAGCACATAATTAATGTTGCACCAAGGGGTGTGTATACACCTGGCAAAGGAAGTTGGTCTTACAGCAGTTGCTCAGAAGTATCCAGTGACAAATGAGATGGTTTTAGAAGGTGGAGCACTGGTGAGAGGTTACATTTTGATAAAGAGACACATTTTGATAGCTTCATTAAAATTTAGAGGTTACATTGAGGAGAGAAACTATTTTAAATTATACCATCATGTAATATATTAATACTAATATAGACCAGTGGCTAAGACTAATGATAATTCTAGCTTTCAAACACAACATATTACTGGTAGCTAAAGAAATGTTCAAACCTGAGCAACAACTTTAAATTCTAGCAACCGATTAGTAGTTTGGGATAACTTAAACTTTAGATTTAACACTCCCTTTCACACTTTGAATGTTAACACCTGCACATATGTGATAAATAGAATTAATTAATAATAGTAAAAAATAAAGAAAAGATCCATATGTAAGCTTTGAGATCTAAAATTGGTGACCGGTAGGGATGACCATTTGGTACCGGGTACCAGTACTGAATTTCCTGTACCGAATTATTTTCGGTACCGAATCAGTACCCACTTTTTGCCTTTTCGGTAACTGGCCGTTCGGTACGGTACCGGTATTTCACCAACTATGCATTCAGCCTTTTTTATTTTACTTGAAATTTCAAGTTAAGAGTGGAGTCACGAGTCAACAACTATGCATTCAGCCTTTTTTATTTTACTTGACCCGCCGCAAACGAACCGAATGAACACGAACAATGCCTTGTTCGTGTTCGTTTGTTAACGAAATAAATGTGTTCACGAAATGTTCATGAACACTTACCGAATGGGAATTTATGTTCGTGTTCGTTCATTAAGGAAATGAACGAGTTCATGTTTGGTCGTTAGTTTCTGGTAAAGAACACAAACGAATGAAGACGAACACAAACAAACGTCTAGGGTCGCAAACGAACACAAACGAACATATATTAAAAGCTGTGTAATATACAATGAAATATCAAACATAAACGAACACGTTACCGAACGTTCAGGAACGAACATAAATGAACGAACTTGACCTATGTTCATGTTCATTCATTTATTAAACAAACACAAACGAACTTCCTGCCGAACAGTTCGTGATCTGTTCGCTGAACGTTCGGTTCAATTGCAGCCCTACCCGCTAGAGATGAGAAAGAACCCAAATTGGCCCATGTATTAAGCAAACGGGTTGAAATTGCCACCTCCTAACAGTAACATAAAGCTGATAGTAACGCACCTTTTCATCACTGGAGCCAGGTAAGACCTTCTTTGACATTACGAGGCCAGCCTCATGTAGTTTCCTCAATTCTCTCTCCCTCTGCAACTGTTCCTTCAGTATTGCTACCTGGCATATACATGTCAGCAGTTGAATGTTTAATAATACAAAAAGGATTAAACTGAAGGATGCAATCTGTTATCTGGAACATACCTCCTGCACAAGAGCTAGACGACAGTCCCCTAAAGCATCCTTTTTGCTTAACAATTCCTCTTTTAAAATTGAATTGTGTCTTACCTGGAGTTTATATTCATGTAATTAGAATTCACTAAGAATTCCGAATTTTCTCAAGAGATGGAAAACCGAAAGTGACATATATTCGTTACCTCCGCATCAACCTTCTTCGTTAAATCAGCTTTAAGGGTCTCGAGCCTCAAAATTTCATCCCTAACACCATTGAGATAAAAGTACAAATTAAAAACATTATTAAAGTACTCATGTTAATTATTTATACAGGTGACTGAATCATCACTTGCCTCTCTTCATTCATTACATCACTGCTGTTAATGGGCATTTTCTTCTGCGCCTGCAGTCAGAGAAATTAAACATAAGAGTCCGCTTGTATACACGATACTATATTTACGGCATGAACAGAGTACTTACTTATGCGATCATTAGCAGAATGGTATTACAGAAACAAACTAATCAGACTCTTATAACCATTCAACTACCAGATTAATAAGTGCATAAATAGTTAAATACAACCTTGCTTTCATGTTGATAGTTGTCTCCATTATCATCACTAATATTTGATGCATGATCAGAATCACGAGAACCGTCAGATGAATAGTCACCATCTTCGTAGTCATCATCTTCATAGGCATCATCGCCACTAAGCTCTTCACTCCTGCTTCAACTCTCGTCTGAATCGGAATATAGATCAGATAACATGTCCCCTTCCTGCAAATAATATTATTCATTTCATTCCAAAAACATAAACAGATTATTAACACAACTTGTCTAAAAGCTAAAAGTGAAATGCTATTCTGCATAATGTATACTTATTATTAAAAACGGTAATATATTTGTAAAAAGTATAGTGTATTCTACCATTTTGCAGTTCATCATAAACAAACCAAAATAAATAGTGTAGTAAAAGCCAAGTCGTTTTACCTAATGAAACTGGATCTACTGATAGCAATGGAATGAAGAAGACGATCCGTACCTGTTGCCTACCGTACGTATCAATAGCATCCAGCGATTGTAGAACTCGATTTTGTGGTTTGCGATTCAATCATTTCAAACTGAAAAAAAAGAACAAATCAAATCTGGTCAGAATCGAATTTAGCAAAAAAAAAAAACGAATTCAACACCTCATTACAGTCCAGATCCAGATTCGAAAGTGCCCTAACTTCATCATTGAAACCAAAAATTAGGTCTGTCATTGTTAGTAACCTTTGTATGAAGTGCCCTAAACACTGACCTGAAGAACATGAGAGGCCTTGAATATCACAGTATAACTTCTCGCCTTCAAAAAACATATGATACCTAAAACAACAAGAAACAAAACTCAAAATAGTGTTCTAAAATCAAACCTTTCTCAAATTCCATCTACTCGAATCTCCACTTACCAAACCCTAGCCTACCTGAAATCGAGTATGCAGCCGATATTGAAATAAATCACAAAAAGGACTATGAAATTAATGAAAAGGATAGTAGAAATGATATATTACCTACAGAGACTCCGATTTTTAGTGTCTGCACCTTGTTAAAGGTAAATGATGGTAGAATCACAACGACAAAATAAGAATACAACCCCTATCTTCTGAAATAAACGACATCAGGCTAGCGGTGGCGACCTGTACATCCGGCGGCGGCAGTGGTCTTCTCAAACGCAACAGTAGTGATGGTCGATCGTCTCAGGGTTGTGCGATTTGAGGGGAAAGAGAGGTCGGCTGGGGATAAAAATCAGAACTCCATCTACCAACAATCACTACTTTTCGCTTTCACAAATGGGTTTGTAGAGAGAGAGAGAGAAAGACAGGGATGAGTAAGAAACCCTAAATCGGAGAGAAAGCAGAGGACGGTTTGTGCTTTGTGAAATGTGAAATGAAAAGATAGGATCTATGGGGAAGTGGGAATGAGCGGGCATTCAAATTTTGAACAAAAATGGCCGCTCAAAATTAGATTTAAAGGTTAGTGTACTTTATAAGACTTGTACACCATGCTTTAAAAGTGTCAAAGGGTATAAGTGGAAAGTGATGTTTTATGGTGCTTAAAAGACTTGTACATTATGCTTTAGGGGTGTTTTAAGGAAATTTTTTTGGACTTTAAGAAGTCCTTCTAATATGTATTATAAAGTAGTATAGATATAGGATGAAGATTATTACAGAACACTAACTATTGCGAGAACAAAAAGAACAACTCTAAAACACTAAATTTTGGGATTTAAGTTTCATTTTTTTTAAATTTTATGTTTCTTCCATTCATATATGTGTATTATATATACATAAAAACCCATATTTTTTTACCTACACGTAGCTAACATACATGTTGGTAATTTAACCTACACATAACCTACATATGTGTAGGTTATACAAAAACTGAAAATTTTCCATATTTTGTTTTAAATTCTAGTGTGAGAAACAAAAATTTTTACGTTTGCAACATTTTCATTTACTTTTTAGGATTGAAAAAATAGGTGATTCTTTGTGTTCTGCGTGTTCTCGCAATATTTTGTGTTCTGCATAGAAACTTCTCCTATATATATATGGGATGGATCATGAGAAAACTAGTTTAAATGAGAAAACAAAAAAACTAACTAAAAAAACCTAAAAAACATACCAATTTTTTTTAACATTTTTTTATAAAAAATCGCTAGTTTTTATGCATGGAAAAAAAATTTCAATTTTTTTTGTTGTATTACACATGTGCACTATTACGGATATAGTGTACATGTGTAGTACACATATAATGCACATGTGCAGTACAACAATTTTTTTTTTGAAATTTTTTTATATATAAAAAATAACGATTTTTATATAAAAAATTGTAAAAAAAAATTTGGTATGTTTTTTTAGATTTTTTTAGTTAGTTTTCTCATGATCTTCTCCCTATATATATATATATATATATATATATATAGAACCACCTTTATTGCGAGAACCACGAGAACCAATGTGAACACAACAAAAAATACCTAAAAAAAAATCTAAACCCCCCCCCCCCCCCCCAAAAAAAAAAAATCCTAACCCCCCAAGCTAAATGCTAAAAACTAACACCCCCCCCCCCCCCCCCAAGCTAAAATTCTAAAAACTAAACCCCAAAAAAAACCTAAAAAAAAAAACACTGTTATAATATAACAATAATTAACACAAGATTAGTGCTAAAACTTTAAGAAATTTAGAAATGTTAAAAGAGAAAGAAGAAGAGAATTGTATAACTTATAAAAGTGTATACATGATGTGCATTTTTTCTTCTATCTTGAGCTAGTATTTATACTACAAAAAGATTAACTATTTGGTAGACAAGGTTAACTATTTGGTAGATAAGGCTATCCATAAGTTTGACAAAGAGTTCATGCACTTGCTTGGTAAATCTATAGGTAGATCTTGATCTTCATGGTAAATCATTTTGTAATATTATAACACTCCCCCTTGGATGACACTTTGCAAACTTCGGGGTCTTTATGTACTGCCTCATTAAAAACCTTGCTAAAGAAAAACCCAGTGGGAAAAAAAACCTTAGCTAAGGGAAAAAGAGTGCAGTCTATAGCTCCCCCTCAAGTTTGCAATTTGTAAGGAATCACATTCTCCGTACATGACGCATGCCAATGTCATGAACATGTTTCCTGAAAGTTGCTGTAGGTAGTTCTTTTGTGAAAAGATCGGCTGAATTGTTACTGGATTGGATATATCTCATCTCGATCTGATTGTCTTTAATAAGGTCCCGAGTATATGCAAAGAATCTTGGTGGTATATGTTTTGTTCTGTCACTTTTGATATACCCTTCTTTCATCTGAGAGACACAGGCGGCATTATCTTCATGGATAGGAGTTGGACTTCGATCTTTCTCTAGCCCACAAGTCACAATGTGTTGTGACATAGATCTTAACCTTATACATTCTCTTGAAGCTTCATGTAGTGCAATGACTTCAGCATGATTTGAGGATGTTGCGACAAGTGTTTGTTTCCGAGAACACCATGAAATCGTAGTTCCTCCGTTCATAAATACAAATCCAGTTTGAGATTTTGCTTTATGAGGATCAGATAAATAACCTGCATCTGCATAACCAACTAACCCTTCTTTTGAATCGTTGGGATAAAACAAGCCTAAATCAACAGTACCTCGAAGATATCGAAAAATATGCTTAATCCCATTCCAGTGCCTTTTAGTAGGAGCTGAACTAAATCTTGCCAACAAGTTCACTGCAAAAGAAATGTCAGGTCTCGTATAATTGGTAAGATACATAAGTGTTCCAATTGCACTGAGGTATGGTACTTCTGGACCAAGAACTTCTTCGTTGTCCTCACAAGGACGAAATGGATCATTTGCGACATTAAGTGATCTAACGACCATTGGAGTGCTTAAAGGATTTGCTTTGTCCATATTGAAACGTTTTAACAACTTTTCAGTATAATTCGTTTGATGCACAAGTATTCCATTGCTCATATGTTTAATTTGTAAACCAAGACAATATTTGGTTTTTCCAAGGTCTTTCATTTCAAATTCTTTCTTTAAAAGAATAATTGCTTCATGAATTTCTTTTAGCGTCCCAATTATATTTAGGTCATCAACATATACAGCTATGATCACATATCCTGATGTTGTCTTCTTAATAAAGACACATGGACAGATAAGATTATTTGTATAACCTTTACTTGTCAAATAGTCGCTTAAACAATTGTACCACATCCTTCCCGATTGTTTCAACCCATATAAAGATCTTTGTAATTTGATCGAATGCATTTCTTTGGGTTTTGAACTTAACGCATCAGGGAGTTTAAATCCTTCAGGAACTTTCATATAGATGTCATTATCAAGTGATCCATACAAGTAAGTTGTAACAACATCCATAAGACACATTTCTAACTTTTTAGAAACTGCTAAGCTGATTAAGTATCTAAAGGTTATTGCATCCATAACGGGAGAATATGTTTCTTCATAGTCAATCCCTGGCCTTTGTGAAAAACCTTGAGCTACAAGTCTCGCTTTATATCTTGTAACCTCATTTTCTCATTTCGTTTTCGTACAAAAACCCATTTATACCCTACAGGCTTTACAGCCTTAGGTGTAACAACAATAGACCCAAAAACCTTTCGTTTGTTGAGTGAATCTAATTAAGCTTGCATAGCGCCTTTCCATTTATCTCAGTCATGTCTATTTTGACAATCATTGACAGATTTTGGTTCAGGATCATCATCTCCACCCATGATGTCACTTGATATAGAATAAGAAAATATCTCATCAATATTTTCCATTTCATATCGGTTCCATATGGTATGTGTATGACAATAGTTGATTGATATCTCTTTGTTAGTATCATTAACATCTTCCGCATGAGAGGTTTCGGTATTTACTGTTTTATCAAGATCATTCTCTTTGTGGTCAATTTCCTTTACAAGTGCTTTTCTTTTTCGAGGATTCTTATCCTTTGAACCGATTGGCCTTCCACGTTTTAAACGTTTTTGAGATTCATGTGCTATCTTAATATCTATTGCCTTACTTGGGATCTCAACTTGAGCTGGAGCATTTGCAGCTGGCATATGAGATTTAGTAACTCTGTTTGTATCAGTAAAAACATCAGGCAATTGATTTGCAATGTCTTGCAAGTGTATTATCTTTTGAACCTCTGTCTCACGTTGTTTTGTTCTTGGATCAAGATGAGACAATGAAGGCACACACCATGAGACATCATTTTCTTGTTTTTTTTATTTTCTCCCCCTAATGCTGGGAACATTGCCTCGTTAAAATGGTAGTCATCAAAACGTGCTTTAAATACGTCACCCGTTAAAGGTTCAAGATATCGTATGATGGAGGTTGTTTCATGTCCAACATATATTCCCAACCTTCTTTGAGGTCCCATTTTTGTGCGTTGTGGTGGTGCAATAGGAACATACACTGCACACCCAAAAAATTTTAAGGTGGGAAATGTCTGGCTCATGGCCAGAAACAAGTTGTAGTGGGGAGTAGTTATGATTTGCACTTGGTCTCACATGAATCAGTGATCCAGCATGTAAAATTGCATGACCCCAAACCGACACAGGAAGTTTTGTTCTCATTATTAATGGTCTAGCGATTAGCTGTAAACGTTTGATCAATGATTCAGCTAAGCCATTTTGTGTGTGTACATGAGCAACAGGGTGTTCGACAACAATTCCCACAGACATGCAATAATCATTAAAAGCATGTGATGTAAATTCACCAACATTATCAAGTCTCACCCTTTAACAGTGTAATCAGGGAAATGTGCTCGTAGTTTGATAATTTGAGCAAGAAATTTTGCAAAGGCAACATTACGAGTTGATAATAAAGAGACATGAGACCATCTGCTGGATGCGTCTATCAAGACCATGAAATATCTAAACGGTCCACATGGTGGATGAATTGGTCCACATATATCACCTTGAATTCTTTCAAGAAACATTGGTGATTCTTTGTCAACTTTTAAGGACGAAGGCCTTGTAATTAGTTTTCCAAGTGAACAAGAGGTACATAGAGGCATTTTATCTGATTGGGGGATCTTCTGATATTTCAATGGATGTCCATGTGTGTTTTCAATAATTCTTTTCATCATTGTAGATCTTGGATGGCCTAGTCTGTCATGCCATAAGTTAAATGTCTTAGGATCACAAAAACTTTCTTTTACTGGCATATGTGCTTGAGGCTCATTAATGTGTGTATAATGCAAACCAGAGTGGAACATTGGCAGTTTTTCCAGTATATGATCTTTGCTCATGATGTGCAAATATTTTTTATTATCAACATTCCTTGACTGAGTATCATATCCGATATGATATATGTTTTTGAAACTTAACAAGTTTCTTGTTGATTTTGGGGAAAATAAAGCATTCACTATTAAGAGCTTTGTACCATTTGGTAATATTAAATTAGCTTTTCCCACTCCTTCTATCAAGTTTGTAGGACCTGATATTGTATCAACGGTTCCTTTTGTTGGTTTCAACTCATAAAAATATTTCTTAGATTTAAGTAGTGTGTGGCTCCACTATCCGCTATACATATATCTGCATCATTTCTCTGCTCTTGTGCTCCAATGGTATTCATTTTAATCTTGAAATATAAAGAAAAATAATAATAAGTGTATAACGAAGGCATTATGATTTTTTTTAATAAGAAGTTTATTTATTACCTAAAAACGTTACATGAAAAGAAAGACTAATGAAACATAATAAAGATAGTTATAATAAAGGAAATTACATAATTGTTGCATATAATTATTATAGTTTAGCAACATTTGTTTAAGATTTCCATCCCATTGGTATAGTCGGCGACATTCAGTTCGACGTTGATATCATTAAAATTATCCACATGGTTCATCTCCTTTTCTTTTCTTTTGAGAGAGGCATGGTAAAGTTCACATAAATGTGAAGGTGTACGACAAGCCTTTGACCAATGGTTTGTACTTCCGCATCTGAAACAAGAAGTGCCATTGTTTTCGGACCTACCAGCTTCATTCCTTTTGTTATACTGGTTGGAATTAATATTTTGTGGAGTGTGGTAATTGGGGGTTCTTTGATTTCGACCACGACCGCGACCACGTCCACGACCATGGGAATTACCTCGGAAATTATTATTTCTTTTGAAGGAATAGTTGCGACCATTACATTTACCAAAATGGCCACGGCCGCGGCCTCGTCCCCATTTTCTTCCAGAGTCTTTAGTATCATCACTAATAACAACATTTACTTCTGGAATGGCTGTTACGGCCCCCATCCCGGTTTTACCCGGCCCAGGAGCCGTGGGATAGAAATCCGTGGTAATTATTATTTTGGCAGCGGAATTTTAACAGGATCATTTTAAAACTTGAAAATGCCCAATTTATTTATTTCACATATTTGGGATAAACCCCAAAATTTACAATAAAGGTGATTTCACTGGGAAATCCCTTGTTTTTACAAAAACATGTTTATTCGTTTTATTGAGCCACGTCTTCAAGCTTGCAGTGCTACACGGCACTTTTTCCTGGATTACAACAGATCACCTGAAACATGTTTTAAAAAGGTTTTATCAGCAGGGAAATACTGACGAGTCATTCAAGTTGCACAAAATGACACATTGTTATAATATACAGTATTAAAGGTAATTACATTGTTTATATCAACCAATTACCCCAAATCGGTATTTGTCACTCGACTGTATCTGTGACTATGGTCAGATCACCCATTGGCTAACCCGTTGTCCAATGGTGACGGGAAACAAGTAATGTATACAAAACCCCACATACCGGTAGTAATTGAAGATTACAAAGACTTACTCCCTGTAATTATAACCTTGAAAACATTTAGGGTTTTGTAAAGCAATTTGATAAAAAGAGAATGACTCACATTGCAGATTTAAACGGGCAGCGTTTAGCCTACTGAGTTTTGCCTGGTTAACCTAATTCAAATAGTAATGCACACGAAACTAGGTCAGTAACTTAATACAGCTTTTACGACAACTCACGAGATTGAAACCCGCACGACGAATGACAAAGTATAGCCCAATTAAGGGCAGCACTTAAACATCCATCGGGCTGGTCTCCATTGATCGGACATTAAATCGTAATAGTGATCGAGTTATTACCCTGTTGTCGCGGCAACGTTTCGTGCTGTGTGTGTGTTTTTGAAGTAAACATAGAATATCTCAACGTACGAAACGAGTTTTTACGTTGAACCAACGCCAAAATTCAAGTGCGTAAACCCTGCATTTATACTGGAAAAACGGCGCCCTCGCGTGGCGCGAGGGGTACCCCCTAGCATAGGGCAGCCCCGTGTCTTACTAGCTCGGGTGAGTCGACATTTCGATGAAATTCGATTTCTACGGAAAACTGTAAGGATAATATCAATTAGGGAATACCCCCTCCCCCGAGTTTTAGGGGCCCTGATCTTGATTCCGATTGTTCTGAAAATTTTAGGGGTCATGCAGTATCACTTGGGGGTCTCCATTAGGGTTTCTTATTAGATATAATAAAATAAGAAATATGAATTTTGGTGAGAGTTGTTACATCCTCCCCACCTTAATTAAAATCTCGTCCTTGAGATTTACTGGAACAAGTAGGGATACTTTCGCTTCATCTCTGATTCCAGTTCCCAAGTGTATTCAGGTCCTCTCTTTGAATCCCACTTGACTTTGACCAGCACTAGTCTTTTGTGTTTAAGGAACTTGACCTTTCTGTCTTCTATCTGCAGTGGCTTTTCAACAAATTTTAACTTTTTATTTACCTCTACATCTTGAAGAGGTACTACCAGGGATTCGTCAGATAGACATTTCTTGAGGTTGGATACATGAAATACGTCATGTACTCCAGTTAGCTCTTCTGGTAGTTGTAAGCGATAGGCGACTGGTCCTATTCTCCGGATTATTGGGAATGGTCCTACGTACCTTGGACTTAACTTTCCCTTTTTACCGAACCGAACTACTCCTTTCCAAGGAGAAACTTTCAAGAGTACCTTATCTCCAACTTGAAATTCTAGCGGCTTGCGTCTATTGTCTGCATAACTTTTCTGACGATCACGAGCCGTCTTTAGTCTTTCTTTGATTTGAGTGATCTTGTCGGTGGTTTCTTGTACGATTTCAGGACCTGACAATTGGCTTTCTCCTATTTCTTCCCAACAAACTGGAGTTCTGCACTTTCGCCCATACAGTGCTTCGAATGGGGCAGTTTCAATGCTTGCATGATAACTATTATTATAGGAGAATTCAATTAAGGGTAGGTGATCATCCCAGTTTCCACAAAAATCTATCACACATTGTAACACCTCGAAAATTTGTGTCCAATGAAATAATGACACGTTTCGTGCAAGACAAAAGTGTTATAAACCCGGATCTAGTCAAAGATGTATGGTAGGATTTAAAAGCGTCGACATGTTAATTAAATACCTCTGAACGACCTAATTATAAATCCCAAGACCCTAATCTATATTATAAACATCTGATATACTCAAATCCGGTAAATGCAAGCAATGATTGATTCAAATTTGCAAGAGTGGGATCCTATGAGGATATGCACGATAAACCTTCGTTTATGGCTTTTTGTTAAAGTCCAAGACAATATTGCATAATGGTAGGGTGGACATAACTGTTCAAGCATGATCTAAAGGCCCCATACTGATAATTCATGGCCCAAAATCGTAATACATTAGTTGCCTGTTCGAAGCTTGAAAGGTCACAAGTTTTTGCTCTCTGGTAAAGGCTTACGGACCGTAAAGGACCCCCTTACGGTCCGTAAGGCATGCCCAGCGAACAGAATGTTGACAGCTGCCTGTTATGAGCGAGTAACCGACTTATATTGATATTTTCCACTTTCATGAGCGACCCCTACTTGCTTTTAGACCTTAGGGACACTTGTGAATGACCCATGATCAGTTGTAGCATTGTTTGTCATGATCACAAGCAATCAAACTCACTATAAAAGGTCCCTCATGTTGCAACTTTGTGATCATGCTTTCCATCTGCATTTGTGGAACTTCCTGGAGAATAAGATCAGTCCC